>APFE030612246.1:1492-30227 GCA_000404065.3 Pinus taeda | reverse complement strand
TGACTCTTATGGCAATACTTGTGCTGAAAGGAAGATATCAAAAAGTTGGAGTTGCAAGAAGCCTTCTTTGTATCCATAAGGCTTTCCCTAAGTAAGGAGACTTTGTCACTAAAGAGAGAGAGAGCTTTTCCCTCACCCCTTCAAGCTTTTGCAAGACTTGTGTAGCTGAGCACCCAGCCAAAAGGAGGACTTGACGTCGGGACGCTGGTTGTATTCTCCTTTGTTGATTATTAATAATAGATGACTATCATTATGGTTCCATTCTCGTTGTACTTGTAATGGTTGATGTTGAATTATATCCTTCCTGACTGATGTATAATTGCATATATTAGATTGCACGCTTGTGTTTGTGTTGTTCTCTTTGTGTGTGCAGGTGTCCATTCACGAGGATAGTGGAGGATTGTGACCGGCCAAGGCAAAGGAAAGTGGGCGACATCTCTTCGACAAATGAAAGCGTTGGATCTCAAGTAGGTCTTCATCACCTACCTTTTATTTGCAATTAGGGACTTGCGTGGTAGCATTGTTTGATTGTTGCTAGACCCGTTCTGGGCTAGTAGGGATCGCCCCTATCCGTAGAGGGGATTTACCTCTTCACCTCTCCCTCAAATATCATTTTATAACATATTAATGACTAAAAACTCTAACCCTAGATCTCAATGGTCAATATTAAATCTTGCCATCTCAAGATCAGTGGTTGTGACTTTATCTCTCATTGAAATCACTCAGATCACTTAAGTGTCTCAACGTTATAATAACGTCACTTTTAATCATTAAATACAAAATGTATTTTATAAAATCACTTTACAAAGTTTAACATCTAGAGAGGGAATCTTCCACATGCTAAGACACCAAGCCATTGTGGAAGCCCTACCAAGCTACACAATCCAGTAATGCTTTGTAGAAAATGCTTCAATCTAGGAAGTGGGAAGAACACTTACCTCTGGTAGAATTTGCCTATAATAATGGATACCAAGAGTCTTTGAAGATGAGTCCTTTTGTGGTAGTGTATGCAAGAAATGCAATATACCAATAATTTGGAGTAATCTTGTACATCATATTACATTTGGACTAGAAATGTTGAAAGAAATGAAAAATAAAGTTGTAAAAATTAGGTGAAACCTAAAGGCAACACAAGATTAGCATAAAAGTTATGTTGATAAGAACAAAACTTATAAAGAGTTCAAGGTGGAAGAGCATGTGTACCTCAAAATCAAGCCAAAGAGAAATTCCTTGAGAAAAGGGGCTTGTGCCAAGTTGGCCCCAAGGTACTATGGACCATTTGATATCCTACAAAGTTCAAACGTGGGACAAATGGCATATAGGTTTGCTTTACCTATTGTGGTGAAAGCACACAATGTTTTCCATGTTATTACTTGAGAAATATATACATGAGGCTAACCATGTAATTAATTAGATTGCGATTTAGGTGGACCTAGAAGGAGAATTCCAACCAGGCCCTAAATGCATTCTAAATTAGAACGAGACTACTCCAAAACTGAGCCATCATGCAGGTCAAGGTGCAATGACCACTTTGGAGTGGATGAGACAACATGGAAATTGGAGGCTGCCACAACAAAGACATACCTATTTTTGTTTATTATAAATAGTCCTCGACCTAAATGGTAGAACATTGAGGACAATGTTCTCTTAAGGAGAAGGGGCATGTAACACCCATTTCTAAACCACCAAGTTTTGCAATTTGTAATTATGACATATAATGTCGGAAATGGCCAACATGGATATCCTGACAAAGTTTATGTGATTTACTATGCATTTTATTTAATATATATACAAACGTTGAAGAAGGGAGTAGCCAACATAGATCATGTTTCCTGAGAGGAAGTTGTGAAGGGAGAATGGGAAGTGTCTTATGTTGGCATTGTGATGCATGTGTTGTACTTGATGGCAACCCACTTGTAGAAAAACAACTCACTTATATATAACTAGATGAATCTACAGAAGAAATATCAGATGTGATAGAATACATGGGATGTAGGACAGCTCAAAGGAATCAGTTCAGATGTAATGAACAATGACAACTCATTAAGATGACAGTTCTTAGTATGGCAAGTTAGCTTTGCCATCAAGTCCAAAGGGGGAGATTGTTGGCATTATGATACAAGTGTTGTCCTTGATGGCAACTCACACAGATGACAGATCATAGTGCAACAGGTCGGTAGCAAAGAATTTATGATCAGACTACAAAGAATGAAGAAAAGTATATACGCAAGTTCACTATATACGAAGTCGTGTACACACGCATGTTCACTATATACCAAGTCGCGTATATACGCAGGTTCGCTATATACCAAGTAATGTATACATGCAGGTCACTATATACAAAGGCACGTACACACACACTTTCACGCAAGGAAAGGCGCATACATGTCGGAAAACTAAGTTTTGGGTTCGTGGTATTTAGTCCATGGTATTTTGGTATTTGGTCCTTGGTATTGTGTCCGAAGTGTTGAACCCAGGTATTGGGTCCCTAGTATTGGTTCTAAATGGTTTTCGACCATGGTATTGAGTAAGGCCTGAGACTATAAAAGGAGGAGAAGATCATTAGGCAAAGGACAGAACAAAAAAAAAAAAGTCTTGAATATCTGATGAAGTATGAGATCCAGTATGCAGGTTATGGGTTCGTGATGCTTTACTTGATTTGAGCTAAGGAGGAATCTCACCGGTTGATGGAGAACAAAATCTAAGGATAGATCGGGATCAAATGGTTTGGAATAAATCTTCTCTATATGGTTTGATTATGCTTATTTTAGATCTGTATATTGACGCATGTAATGTTCTGATCTGGGTATAACTTAAGTTTGAAATAGCTTCAACTAACCATATCATAGCAAGATATATCATTTAGCCATATAAGCATCATCACCAAGGACTACTAACCATAATGCCAACAATGCATTATTAAAAGCATATGCTCCCCCTAAACCTGTGCCATCTTGCTTACTGTCAGATCGGATCATGCATATATCAGCAAGAAGTATCAAGGCATCATCATCATTAATTTAGGATCAAAACACTTTTAAACATCTTACAAGTGTCAAGACATTTCCACACATCATCAGCAAATTGTAACTATTATCAAACAGAGCAAATAATGGACTGAATCATATCAGAACCTTTTTCCTGAGCCTATCCCTACTGCTTTTCCTCAGACTAACATATACGTGACTGTGCAGTAACTAACTCGTGTATATATGCAACATGGTATATAGTGAACCTGTGTGTGTACATGACTTGGTATATAGTGAACCTGCGTATATACTTTTCTTTCTTCATTCTTTGTAGTCTGATCATCAGTTCTTTGCTACTGACCTGCTGCACTATGATCTGTCATCTATGTGAGTTGCCATCAAGGACAACACTTGTATCATAATGCCAACATATTATGTTACTTGAATTAAATGTCTAGATTTCAAACTTGGTAGTTGAATTACTCAATTGCCAGCAGTTATGGGAAGGAATGGGGAGTGGTACTAAATTGCTCCAGAGGTATGGGTTGCATTCCAATTCTAGAGAGTTTTGATTTAACCACATATCTCAAGTTGTGGGCCTCATATTCTCATGCATATATTTTGTGGTATAGTGCAAAGAGTAGTGGGAGTGCATGCTATTGTAAAGAAGAGAAATGATTGCAAAGAGTGTGGGAGTGAATAGAGAAACAAAGAAGAGAAGTGCATTTGAATTCAAGACAACTTGTAAGAAAGAATTTGAACCACGAATGGGTGCTCGCAGCATGACTTTGAACAAAAGGTGTTAGAAATCCCTCTGAGTCACAACAACTTGTGTGGACTTGTGATTTTTAATTAAAAAAAAAATAGTGTTGAAGCCTTTAACCTGAGCTAGAGGGTTAGGGGAATTTTTTATTTATTTGTTTGAATTGAGGATAAAAGGCATTGAGAAAAGGAAGCACCAAGGAATTGTTGGATCAGAGAAGGGCTCCTTTCGTGTTGTGCAATCCCATTGAGGCAAAACTATGAGCATTAACTAGCCCTAACTCAAGGTTTGAAAGGCAACATATTGATTTATGTGTGTAAAGGAGAGTGGTCTTCATGTCCCCTACCTTGATTTGAACCCCATTAATCCCTAAGCGAGTCTTCCTTGTAAGGTATCAAATTTGGCTCAAAGGTGGCCAACTACAAGAAAACCGCAATGTGGTTGTCTGTGGTTAGATGGAAAGTGGCTCTTCCTTCTTCCGTTTCCAACAAAACTTAAGTGACTCAAATAAGTGTAATTATTTCTCTTTTAAATTAAATGACATTATTGTTCAAAGTTTCATGAAAGTTGATATGTGTGGTTCTAAGAATGCTCGTAGTGATGAGCTGAAACTATATGTAATTGTTCTCAATTACTAGTTGTTATTTCTTTTATGAATGAATGTTGTATACAAAGGTATTCTTTAAAGTATGTTACTTGTGGTAGTTGTGAGATGTGTGGCTTTTTGAAGTAGAATATATAAATTTAATGAGCTTTAAAGCTATTCATCTATTTTGTTATGTGTCTGGCCCTTATTAAGCCAATTGTGGGATGGAAGAACAGTGTTCCTCAAAATTGGAGATTTTATTTCCTTTTAGAGATAAGCATGTATCTTGGGCTCTTTATTTGTAAGAGTTTGGAGTTGGAGATGTGAGTTTTGCAGTCTCGCGGGAGTGAGAAGAATCTCATTCCGTTGGGTGAAGTTGTGGATTTGGCCATTGGCCATTTTTAATCTTCTTTCGAGAAGTAACCTAGGTGTGGATATTGTTTTGGAATGCCCTTATAGGCTATTGTAGGTTTTTTACCCTTCAAAAGTATTTGCCCTATTGAAATCAGTTTCAATCCTTGAAAACAATCTAAAAGCCTAGTGGAAGTTTTAGAAATTTAGGGATTTCTTAACAGACGTTTGGAAATTTAGGAGTTGGATTTTTGGCCCCATCCCATGCTCATATGACTTAATAGGAGTTGTGACCATGGGCTAGCAAAAAGGGCTAAAGAAGCGGAAATCTAAAATCTGTCAAATATAAGAATCTGTCAAGTGCTGAAATTTGGCATCGGGCTCTATCAAGGATGGAAAATCCAGATGTTTGTCAGAGCAACTAGTAGGAAATAGGGATGTTCTAGATATCTAGACATCCGAGAAAACCTTATAAAGGTTTTTTTCGAAATATATATATGGCATATGAGGATTCAAAAAGTGTTAAGTGTACCGAGTGGGCATTGGAGTCTGTCAAGTGATGGAGCCCAACACTAGAATCTATTGGGGGCAAAAGACTTGTCTTCCAAGAAAACTTATAAATGGATTTTTTCCAAAAAAATAGATGTTAGATGGCCCAGATGGCGGAACCCACAACTGGTGAAACTCTACACAGGAGGAACCTTGATGTCAAGGTTGCGAGAGATCCAAAACCTGTTAAGGGCCACAGATCGACAACGAAGTCTATTAAGTGTTGAAGATGGGCACCTAGAGTATGTCAGGGAACGAAAATTTGAGCACCTAGGAAAATAAAATAAAAAGAGGTTTACTGAAAAACCTAGATCTGGATGCCAACACCGCAAACTACACGGAAGCCACGTTGGCACTCACAGTGTTAGATATTGGGTTCAGCGCTCCACGTGTGTTTTGCAACATGGACTAAATGCCTCTCATGGATCCTAACTCTGATGAATGTAGCAAAGACTAACACCTGCGGGTTTTGGTCTAACGGAAATCATAATTCCAACATATGGTATCAGAGTGACAGGTATCGAGTTCAAAACTCACCCGCTCGCACTATGCGGAATTGTTGGACATTGGGTTCAATTCTCCCCGTGTGTTTTGTGACATGGACTAACCACCTCTCATGGATCCTAACTCTGGCAATTGTAGTGGAGACTAACACCTGCGGGTTTTGGTCTAATGGCAATTGTGGTTCCAACATAAACCCTACGAGCAGGTGTGTACTAGTGTGGCATGATGACATGTTACATTGATGTGGCATGAGGGAAATATTTGGGGCGACATGGCATGCTAATGTAGCATGCCAATGTGGTGTATGTGGCAAATTGTGATGCAAAAGAGTTGACTTGGCTATCAACATATCATTGGCCATTACAAGGGATGTGGAATTCATAATCCCATAGTTTCATTTAAATGGGAATTTTGAATTTCCCATATCTAGATCTCTTGAATGTCAGCCTATTGACAGTAGCAGGAAACTGGAAGAAAGGAGTAGCCACAATGGAGAAAAGAAAATCATGGATCTGGATGGATTCAAAAGACTAAAAATCTGGAAAATTGCAATAATGGGGATTTATGGAAAACCTTGGATCTAAATGCAAACGATATGAGGACATGACCCTAGGCAGTGGTGACAAGTGGACAAGGACTACCATGTGTTAGTTGATGTGGCATTTTTGTGGCACTTGAGAGGACAAATTTTTGGACGGGCATAGCTTCGTGTCTAAAGCTTGGATTTGGATGAAGTTTATATTGTTAGAAACCTATCGATGAGTAAAAAATGACAGTGGTCTCAAAAAAGACTTTTAAAGTGGTTGAAGGAAGAGTAATTTTGATAACCCCATTTTCATAAAATAACCTTAGAGGTAAGGTCTAGATACCCCATTCCCATCATTGCAACTTCCACAATAAACAATCTCAGACAAAATGCTTATTACATTTTTTAAAAGTCATCATACACTTTCTAAGCACATACGTGCCTTCCTCAAAATTCCCGTCATAATTGACACTATGTAGTTCTCATTCCACTCTCGTTTCTATGAAAAATCGCTTCAGATATCCCAACCTTTCATGTTTCAGGTACATTGCAAACAAGCATGAAGTACTTTAGTTAGTGTATATCAATAACCCTCAAAGCCAAAAGCTTATGTTTTAAATCTTCGCAACTATCATTTAAAAAGGTAAAGGTAAAACCCATACCTCTGTAGTAGTAGTTTCAATTTTGGTCTCTACTCCTTAGCATCTTTGATAACTCCTTCCATGGATAGAATCCGTCTGATTTTGACAAGACATTTCCTTTCCAACATTTTAGGATAAGGATCTTGGTGACCCTGGCTGTCACCAGATAGATCAAGGAGACCAAGCAGACACTCACATGGGTAGATCTTACCTTCCACTGAGGCATAGAATGTTCATTGCAATGTATCTAAGGCGAGATAATATTTCCTGACTTAAGACAGTAACCTCGGATACACTATCCTAGGGTGTATCCTCAGCATATCTTAGAGTAAGAAATCCAAAAGGGAAGCCTATCTCAGAGTATGAAAACCGAAAGGTAATATCTTAAGGGATGATATCTTTTCTTCAAATAAACTTGGCATATCTTTAAAATATGTGCATTAAGAAAGAATGTTTGAAAAATCATAGAGTTGACTATCACTCTATGCAAAATCTGGCAAGTGTAGTGATTTTATGAACTTATTATGTAAAAGTTTGGCTAATGTTTTACAAAATGTTTGCTGATTGGGGGTATTGGCTGCTTGCTTCTTCTTTCTTTTTCTTTTGCCTTCTCTGAAATCGATCGAAACTAACTCCTTGGAAAGAGGCAGCCCACGGAATTTTTCCTTGACCTGAAATAAGGTTGGAGTATATCTTTGACTTTATTTCCAAGGATGGGGCTCTTGAGCCTTGAGTCTGATAATCTCAAAATGAAATATCTCGGAAATTGAAATGTCTCCATGCGCTCTTGAGCTGAAAACTGAGAATGAATATCTTGATGTGGCTTGAAAAGATGTGTGTCACAATAATCTGTTTTCCAACAACTAGCCAGATAAATTTGGTGACACTGGTAGCTACCAAATACAGCAAGGGTATTGAATTAAGCACCTGTAAGAAGGGATTCTGGCTTCTGCAAGGATGCAATAGCCACAGTAACAGGCTTTCAGTAATCCAGGAGACATAATTCTTCCCCATTATAAGTATCTCTCTAGTCTCCTTGTGCCAGAGTATCCACCTCAATCCATTACGAGAACCTAGAATCCAAACAAGGTTGGAGTTTGCGTTTCACCGTTAAATAAGGAGACTCAAATGAAACTAACTTTTGAATTCATGTATATCCCATTGTATGTGCTGCTCAGCCCGAAAATTGTGGCCAACACCTTGTCATTGCAAAAGAAATGCTGCTTTTCTTCTCCACATCAACTAGTGTCAAGCAAATGCAAGGCAGATTTCCTAAATCCTTTATTTGTGCATACAAACTCTCCAAATGAATATTCTAAGAATGTGAGCATAATCTGTCTCCAACAATAAATTCACGATCATCATTCTTCACCTCAATCCAGCTGCGTCCTGGCCCTTTTTTCAAGTCCCTGTCTGTCATCATAATTCTCACGTTAGCTGCCGCATCCCACAGGGCAGCATCGGCATAGATATTTGACAGCAGTATGTAATTTCCAGCATTGTCAGGCTCCAACTTAAACAGATGATATGCTGCATATTCTCCTAGATTTATGTTGCAATGAATTCTGCAGGCACCAAGCAAGGCTCCCCAAACATCAGTATGAGGTTCCACAGGCATGTTTTTGATAAAACTGAATGCTTCATCTAAATACCCAGCACGCCCTAGAAGGTCAACCATGCAAGCATAGTGTTCCATAGAAGGTGTGATCTGATAGTCTGAAATCATAAGATGAAAGAATCGCCGGCCTTTATCCACCAGCCCTGCATGGCTGCACGCAGACAGGACAGCAATGAAGGTGACATGGTTTGGAATCACGCCTGACTTCTGCATTTCGTTGAAGACCGAGAAAGCATCCTCACTGTACCCATGCATGCCATAGCCTGCAATCATTGCAGTCCATGACGCTACATCTTTTTGGGACATTTTGTCAAAGACATTGCGTGAAAGCTCTATATCCCCACACTTGCCATACATGTCAATTAAAGAACTACCCACAGGAACTTCTGATTCATATCCATTTCTCACTATATAACCATGGACCTCTTTGCCTTGTTGCACAGCTGCTAAGTAGGCACATGCCGATAAAACACTAACAATGGTCACTGCGTTGGGTTTCAAATTCTCCACTTGCATTTGAGAAAAGAGCTTCAACGTTTCACTGGCTTGCCCGCCTTGGGTATGGCCTGCAAGCATTGCATTCCATGAAACTACATTTCTATTTAACATTTTATCAAACACCTGACGTGAATCCTCTGCACTGCCGCATTTTGCATACATGTCTATAAGTGCGCTACCCACAAAAACATTTGAGTCGAGTCCACTTTTGATACTGTAACTATGAATTTGCTTGCCCAATTGCAAAGACTTCAAGTTTGTACATGCAGGGAGCACACTGGCAAGAGTTACTGAATTGGGTTTCACACTGGTCACGTGTAATCGAAAAAGTAGTTCCAAGGCATCTTCAAAACTTCCGTTCTGAACACTACCTCCAATTATAGAATTCCAAGACACTACATCTCTCTGAGACATTTTGTCAAACATTTTTCGTGCATCCACAATGCTGCAACATTTTCCATACATTGCTACAAGGGCATTTCCTACAAAAATATCAGAGTCAAATCCACATTCAATTACACAGGCATGAGTGCTTTTCCCCAGATCTAGAATCTCCATGGCCGCACATGCCTTGAGCACAAAGGGGAAGGTGTAATTACTGGACTGAACCCCTAACTTTTGCATTTGATGATACAGCATAAGGCCTTCTTCATGGTACCCATGTGCAACATATCCTGCGATCATTGCATTCCATAAGAAGGGATAGGGTTTCTGAATTCTGTCAAAAAGAAGGCGTGCATCCATAAAACACCCACACATGGCATACATGCTCACAAGTTTAGTACTTAACATAACGTTTAGCTCGTTTCCAGCTATTAGAAGCCGGGCATGGAGTTGCTTCCCTTCTTGCAGGGATTTGGCGTTGGCACAGGCATGTAAGAGATGAGCATAAGTATTAGAGTCAAGTGGAAATTTTAAAACACGCAAAGCCTCCTTCAATCGGCCATCCCTACACAGTAGCTGAAAATCTGTATCACTGACACGAGAAACCTTTATGGGCTGGGATTCTGTATCGGTTATAATTGTTTTACTTTCATGGATGAACAATACAGGCTTGTTGGGGTGATGAGATAATCTTAATGGCATCCATGCTTTCTTCAGTCTGCAAGCCGTAAGCATCCTGCGTCATTAGAGTGCACTAAGAAGAATGAACACTTGCTGAATGATGGAATGACAAATTTCTGAAGAATTCACATTGTTCTTAGAGTTCACTACGAGGAACGAACACTGATGGAATGTGTAATTTCAGAGAATAATATTGTGTTTTTTTAATTTTTTGGGTAGGTTAAAAAGGCTCGAGGAGTTGCCAATTGACTTTGGCGTTACTTGCATCAGGTAAGGTTTACAATAATTCCCAAGTAAACCACACAAACCCTTTACATAATTTATGTACGTAATAGATTTAAACTTTAGATCACATATTTTACATTATATTTGATAATATATTATGTATTTTGCATTAGTAAACCACACAAACCCTTTACATAATTTATGTACGTAATAGATTTAAACTTTAGATCACATATTTTACATTATATTTGATAATATATTATGTATTTTGCATTATATTTTATAGCATGCTTATCGCTAATTAAGCTATTTTCCAAAAATATGAAGAATTAATAGTGTTAATATTGATATTCAATTTATTTGGAAACTCATATAATTAGGTAAATAAGGTTCATTAAAAGTAAATTTTTGTTTTCTTTATTATTATTATTATTATTTCCATAAGGAAAAAGTCGTAATTTTTATTAATATGGAGAAATTACATTTTGCAGATGTTGTTGCATTCATATTGTGTTTCAGAGACCTTCCTAAAGAAGCCCTAATTGTCATGACTCCACACAGGGAGTCCTAGTAACTAAGATTGTATATGCCCAAAACTAGAAGAAACAAAATGAATAACTCATTACATTCCGGCTCTACACAGAGAGCACTACTAAAGCTGATTCAGCTACATAGATAATTTTACATAAGATAACAAAAATAAAAAAACTACAAGAAATGGAACCTGATTATATGTGGGTCAAGAGACCCATTTCTAAAGAATATCATGATAAGGTTTGTGATAGCGCTGATGGGATGAACCATCAATCACCTCTTGGATCAGCCAGTCATCCCATTGATTTTACACTGCTTCTTTGGATAGCTGGTCGGCCTTAGTGTTCTGTTCCTGTAAATGTGGTTGCATTTGAAGGATTCAAAAGATGTGATCAGTCTTTTTGTCTCTTCAAGTTCTTTATTATTATTAAAAGTATATATATGGGATTTTTATTTTGTTTTTAAATAAATTTTGTATATTAATTTAAAGCCAAGTTTTATTATTTAATATTTCGAATTTTATGATTTAAATTTAAAAATATAATTTTAAGTGAGATTGTGATTTTTTATTATTTAAAATATGTTTTTTAAAAAGTTATTTAGTTTTTAATAAATTTATTAAAAATTGAAATGAATTAACTTGGCTAGGGGATATAGAATTTACTGTGACAACATATTTTGTTAAGGCAAGGTCACTTGTTAGAAATCCTGTGGGCAAAAATCTAACCATGTTAAGGGTTGGTGTGGCTAGTTGATTCTTGATGATTTTTAGAGGTTAGATATCACAAGTGAGGCATCTCATGACCCACATTGCCTAACCAACCTAGATCCATCTTAACTTTGGATTTACCAAGCACCGAGAGGGATCAAATCTCTTTTCACTCAAAAGTGGGTTTGAACTTCAAGAAATTTGATCCCTCTAGGTGTTTGGTAGATCCAGAGTTAAGATAGATCTAGACTAGTTTAATTATTAATTATAATTATAAGTATTTTTTATTTAAATTGATTTATTTTATTTGTATCTAATTTGATGGAGTCAAAATGTTTATATATATAATATATATATGGGTGTGTGTTTTTTACTTTTTATTTTGTGTGAATATTGACCAAGTTCAAAATGTTTATAGTTTACATAACATAACAAAACACTGATAACATCTCTTCCATAGTGAGATGGAGAGCACTCGGCACAACAACAACAACAAAAAGAAAAAAAAAGAAAGAAATGAAGTAACTTTTTGGAATGTGAATTTAAAAAATAATAGTAAAAATAAAAATAAATTACACTTTTGAATGTTCTATCCTTTTTACATTTAATAATTATGGTGATAGATTTGAGTAAATAATTGTCATATATTTTTCCAATAAAAAATCATAATTTTATATTCTAGTTTAAAATAATAAACATATTTTATAAGTGCTCATTATAAAATATATCACTAACATGAATAAAATCACATAATTAATGTACATATTGATTTTTAAGATGTAGCAAATAATCTTCAATATTTCTTTTTTTCTCCTTTTAACATAATGTCATTTTTATGATGAATGATTCATATTGTCTCTCTATAAATTAGAAAAAGAAACATCAAAAGTGAAGAGGGAACCAATTCGCTATTGGAATCAAAGGGGTCAATTTCATGAAATTGCTTCATTCCACCAAGACAGATAAAAGTACAACTTCCATCTTTGATGAGGAATCCTTAGTATCCTTGTCTTCAACTTTATCTTTCAAGATAGAACAAGGTTTCTCATGTAATACTTCTAGGCAAGTAGGATTAGCCTTCTCAAAATCTTATGGTTGTTGATGTTCATCATCATTTTCATCTTTTCCAACCAAAGGAAATGCCCAACTCTTTGATTTAGAATTAACTCCTTTTCATGAAGAACGAATTTGTGCAAAAGGACAAGAATCATGTAAATGTTTTGAAAGATGATAGATACAACACCATGATTTTGTATTTGCACAATCCAAGGCCTAAGCCCATCTAAAATTTTCCCATTTGAAAATCATTTTATTTAGAAGACTTATACTAAGATCCATTTCAAAAAAATATCGAGCATATATACATAGTTCAGATTTAGCTCTCAAAATCTATTTTTAGGTAACTACCCAAAATATTCTCAATATCCTCCATATTTGAGATATGAGAAAAATGTAACAGAAAATTGGGAAGACAAGCCCAAACTAACATCAAAGTGATACACATAATGCTTCGATAAAATTTTGGAAACCAAGTAATTATAAATAATCTTGTGCTTCCCCAAAATCAAGGGTCCTCCTCTAAAACATCCTCATAATCAGCCTGACAAAAAAAATGAAATATCAAAACACCCCTAGAACATAGAGATATCTCACAATTCTTTGTCCAACTCAATTGATCTGTGAATACAATATGATGACAAAGCCTTGTAACTATTAAGTTTACGTACATCGATTGATTCATAGTAAATCTGCAAATAATTATAACTAAATCAATGAAGATAAGTGATCTCTATTGTTGTGATATCCACCAATGGCATATTGTCCACGTTATCTACAATAGAGGCATAGGGAAAAGGAGTTGAAACAATTAAAATGGAAGGTTTTTTTTAACTACATCCTTGAAGGACAAAGGCTTTGAAGTTGAAGAAACCCTAGGGCCCATCGCTCCTCCCCATAATCTCAAGACCAAATAGATAACTGAATATTTGTGTAACTTATAGTCATGCAGATTTCCATAGTTCGAATTCATGTTGGAGACAAAATTTCTGGAAAAACTGTGGAGAAACTACAATATCTGACTTTCAGGTGAACACTTCACCCATCTTTATGGATTGAATTTCTTTGGTCTCTGAAGATGGGTGAAGTGTTCACCTAAAACATTGGACATTGCACTTTCTCCACAATTTTTCCAATAATTTTGTCTCCAAATTATAGTCAAACAATAAAAATTGAGTTACCAATTGTTTACCTACAAGTATCAAATGCTTGTTTGGGCCACAGAAACTCCATTAAAAAATTCAAATATTACATTACATTTGCTACATAATTAGTTGAATTCGCTCACGAAACTATAAGCTAAAAATTATCTTTGATAATTAAAGGTTTCAACAAATACTTAACATGCAATAAAATTATCAAACAGTTGGTTATCAAGTGTTTTATCAAGCAATTGGCATGAAGAGATTTCCTCAAACACTCAATATATAAATTTTGAATGGTACTAAAAGATATATAATTGCTTAACGAGATTTGTTTTTTTTGTGACCCAGATGAACCCAGCAACCTGCTTGACATGTAATTGTCAGTATACCTCTTGGGGCTACGATTTGTCCTCCTCCACGTAGCCTAGGTTGCAACAGGGGGATTTGAACCAAGGTCTCTCAAGTTTCAACCATAGTTTTAAAACTCTGACTCCGACTCTGAACCGGCCGACTCTGATTCCGACTCAGTATCAACTTGGCCTAGTTGATTTCAATGACTCGGTATTTGTAAAAAATGCATTAAATATTTATTTTTTTAATGAAAAAAACATAATTTTAAAGATTTTCATTCGTGTTTCCAAACTCAAAGCATTATAATATAGAGAGAAAACAACATATGATCAAAGTATGCTCATGAATATATCTATTATATCAAAATGGCACCCAGTGCACTGTCCAATACATGTAATATATAGAGATTAGAACAAAAACACATAACCAAGTAGGCTCTAAATGGCCTCTACAACAAAACATCACTAGTCACTAGTCATTACTGCTAGAGAAGCCAACATCATCTAGCTCAGACTGTGAATCAAAATCAAATGAGGAAACTCGTGGCTCGTCCTCCTCATCAAGATCTCCAACTGCAACTATAGAAGTAGTAGCACTAGGAGGAGCAACAACTGCACGATGAGATAGACGAACTATGTACTTGCATTGTGGTTGAGTAGAGGAAGTACTTACAACTGGAGGACTTGGGGCTGGACCTGGTACTAGGGGATCTGCATTTAACCAAACATTATGTTCAAGTAATGCCTCCATTTCTAAATCCAAATCAAGACCAATATGCTCATCAAGGTCAAACTCTATTGGTTGACTCTCCACTACACAATTTGATGTTGGATCAATATCTTCCAACACAATGGGATTTGTATCAGGTATTTTGTTCAGTAATTGGTTGTGTCTTAGTCGGAGGTTGTATTGGACGTAGACTAGATCATTTAACCATTTTTGTTCTAAACAGATTCTCTTCTTCATGTGAATCCTCTCAAAGACATGCCAATTGTGCTCACACCTAGAAGCATTGTAATTTTGACTCAAAATACGAATTGCAAACTTCTGCGATTGAGAAAAATGGCTACCAAATTCCTCCCGCCATTGTGCTGCAAAAAACATAGTTGTGTAATGAGTTAGCTCAACAAATTATCCAACTTTCAAATATAAACAATTTAACAAAATAAGAATTTGAAAATTGAACTTGTTTCACTAGCTCATTCGTTTCCCTTGCAATCCTTGCTAGGTTCTTACCAAAGGTACTTGCGGCTCTATTGAAACAAGTGATTTGTCGGTGTATCTCCAGTTGATCACTCTCCTTAGGGATCATGCACTCAAGGCACTCAATCAATCCATCTCCAACCTTCCTAGTCAAAGCTTCTGCTTGTAGAGATTTATAATGATACCTTGGGTTCAGAAAAAACCTAACTGCATGTATAGGGTGATGGAACTGATTGTTCCATCTTTGATCAATGATTTCCCAAATGAGTCCATACTTAGCCACTTTATCCTTCTATGCTCCCTTTATTTTCTCATTTGCTTGATCCATAGCGTCATAAATGAAGCCCATAGCCAATCTTTCCCCATCCACCAACCACAACACCTTAACTAGTGGCTCAACCATTAGAGGACTTTTGAGGTCTAAAATGGGTCTCCTAAGGAAATTATAAAATAATAGTGGAAATAATAGAGTAATATTAGATTACATAATCAAATTTTAGAGGGGAAAAGAAAAGAAAGAAAAAAACTACTTTTTCAACTCGTATTTTCAACTTATCTCCTTATGGGTTTACTCAAATTTTGAGCGGGAACACTCATTGGATGCAAAGTTGGATTCCTCATCCAAAGAGTACCCATATTGCGTACTTTTGATGGATCTTACGACATGAAAAATGAAAAATACATGAAAAACACGATTGCAATCACGTTTTTTCATGTATTTCTCATTTTTCGTATAGCGAGGTCCATTGAAACTATGCACCATTGGTACTCCTTGGATGAAGAATTAACTTTTGCATCCAACAAGTAGTCCTGCTCGAAATTTGAGCAAAACCTTAGAGAGATATGTTGAAAATATGAGTTGAACAAATAGTTTTATTATTTTTTAATCCTTTCACTTTTTTACTCCAAAAATGGTGAATTATTCCCCATGGTTGACATCATCACCTTGAATCCTATTAGTTCTTATAAAGCTTATTTTTGTTGTACATCTTTCTTAGGAGGCCCATTTTAGAACTCAAATTTTCTCTAATGAACTTTCATAATCTTTGTTGTCTTTTTCCAAAATATTTCTTCATTAACTTACTTTCTCACATATTTGTCAACTTGTTGGTGAGCCCACTAACATTCATTCTATTCATCACTAGAAAACATCCTCTGCAAGTTTCTATGTTGGGAAAGCATAGATTGCAATGTCAAAAAATGAGTTGCAAATCTATTGATGGAAGGCTTAACATAATCCTTGCCACTTATATTTTTCTTCATTAGATTCAAAATCCATGAGTGGTTGTAGATATATTTTATTATTCTTTTGGCATGCTCTACAGTGTTGTTGATCCAATCTATTTTACCAATATCCCCAATCATGGGGTCTATGAAATGTGCAGCACATGGGGTCTAAAATATGGTTTTATGTTTTTCTTCTAATATTTTACCAGCAAAAACATAGTTAGAGGCATTATCTATGATGATCTGAACAACATTAGCCATCCCCACCTCTTCAACAAACTCATCCAAAAGTTGAAACAAGAAATGTGCATATTTCACCCTATCAAATGCATCAACTGATTTTAGAAACATGGTTCCATGTGGGCAAAAGACAAGGAAATTTATGATGGTATGGTTCCTTTGATCAGTCCATCCATCTAACATGATGGTACATCTTGTTTTCGCCAATGAGATTTTGAAATCTTTCAAATATTCATCAATGAACATAACCTCTTTTTGCAAAAGAGATCCCCTTAACTCATGCATAGTAGGGCCTTTGAAACTCTTTCCATCAACAAATATGGCATCAAACATAGGTTCATAAGTGAAAGATAAGCATTGAAAGGGATATCACCATCATACCACCATATAGATATGTAATCACGGGAAGTTTCTCTCAATTATTTCTTCCAATGGTCATCTAAAGTAGGTTGCATTTGACCTCTATTAGCTTGTGGGCCATGTGCACTATCAGAGGGAGAGGAGGGTGTCACTATGAAATAACTTTTGATATCACCCTTCTTTTTTATTTTACTCTTACCCTTTTCTTGAATAGACTCCAAAGAGGGAGGAACAAGTGAAAGGGGCTGAATGCATCAGCGCAAGGGATAGATGAAGAGTCCTCATAATCAAAATTAGGGTTGGCAACCATCATGTGTTTTATACTCCTCTTCCTCCCTATTTCAGCCTCTACTTCTTTTTGCCAAGCTTTTTCTTCCTCAAACTTCTCAAATTTTTCTAGCAACTCCTTCCTAATATCCCCAATTTGTTATGTTGGTGTTGCACATGGAACAATTTGGCCTTTAATACCAACCAAGTATTGTTTCAGCTTATGAATGTCCCGCCCACCTCCCTTAATTTTCTTTTATGACAAAATTTGCAATGCATTTGATTATCAATCATCTCAACATATGCCCAAGCAACATCTTTCATTTTGGGAGCCATTTTATGATATTTGGACTTGGACATGAAAGGAAAAGAGTCTGAAAATGAAAAGAAAAGAAAAAACAACTCTTTAATGTTCATTTCTTTTAGAAAAATTATTCCTTTCAATTTCCAGATTTGCAAAAAAAAAAAGCAAGGGAAGATTTGAAAAGTGAAAAAAAAAATACCTCTAGACTCTAGCCTCCTCAATGTTGCTCCAAAAACCAACTCTTCAATGTCACTCCAAAACGGTGCTCCAATGATTGCCCAATAATCTCCTCATTGTTGTTCCAATGATTGCCCAAGGGGCTCCTCACCGTTGATCCAAAAGCCAACTCTAGCTCTTCACAAACTCCTCACAAATGATCACACAAATGCAATGAAATAGTTGTGAGGAAATGTGAGGGGATTGGATAAATTTTATATGCTTGGGAGAGGGTAGATGAAGTGAGAAAAACCTAAAACCAAAAAAAAATTGCTTTTGAAATTCGTCTTTCCTCCCTTTTCCGTTGCGGACCAGCTCAATCTAGTTATGACAGGCTCGGTCGAGTTGATCGGCCTGTTACAGAACCCGTTGAGTCAATGTCTAGCTCAGCTGGTTCGGTAACAGATCGGCCTTCAGACTGGTTTTTGTACCGAGTCAGCGCAGGAAAGGGTCCAACTCAGTTGACCAAGCCAAGTCTGATTCAGATCGACCTGGTTTTAAAACATAGGTTTCAACAATTTCACATGTCTTGGATTACCAATTGAGTTTCCCTAGAGACTAGTGAGGAATTTCATTAATAACTAGGGTATTCTTCATATTTTCTATATAATGTAGCAGAATGCTTAAATTAATGAAATTAAGATAGCAAGGATTGTTGTTAACCATAACCTTACGCACTCTAAACGATATTATATATGATCCTATTAACAATAAAGGATATTTGTAGGCCCCAAGGGTTAGCTCAATTGGTCGAGTTACCGTTGCTAAGTACACCAATTGGGAGGTCATGGGTCAAATCTCCTCGACGCCCTTGGGGTTAGGCCTTGCTTGTTTGGCCAGCGAGTAGATCCCTTCGGGTTGATCTGCTTGGATTTTTCCCGTGGATGTAGCGGTCACCCAGTGTCCGTGAACAACCCAAAAAAAAATAAAGAATATGTGCATAATCTACGTTATTCACATCACCTTTAATCAAAATAAATACTAGTAATTTACCTGATACAACTTTATAGTGAAGGAATCGAGAACCCCTCCTTCATTCCATCAACATTTCACATTCTATTAAGCATCATGTCAATAGTTGTAGTTGTATTAAGGTTTCACAATGATTCCTCATAAAAAGGTTCTAAATTTTATTACAATGGCATTTTATATTCAATTCTATGGTAATTTTTGGAAAGTATTTTAGGATGGTTTTTCAACTTGGGAAAATACAAAAAAAAAATTATAATTTTTTAGTTTCAAGAATTTGCTTTTATGTCAAATTCCACTAGCACATGGTTGAGGATGGGCCTCGTCAACAATGTGACCTAAGATCAAATCTCACGGGGGGTGGTTGTGCCCTATGCTAGAGGAGAAGACATGCTAAAAATTCCATTCAGCTTAGGGATAGTGTGGCCCAAGCTAGATGTGATCCCTGGGTGAGTTTGACGGATTACGTGCCCCTAAGTCGTGGTTCCTCAAGCCATAGGTCAAGCCTGGAGAATCACGGATAACTTTACAAACAAAAAATAATAATTTGTTTTTATATTTATGTTAGGTTTAAAATGATTTTTTATTATTCAATATTATAACTATTATTTTTTGAAAAGTATTTTAAGATAATGCAAAATTTCTTATAATTCTTTAATTCTTAAGATTTGATTCTAAATTTATGTTAGTTATTCAAATGCTAATTTCATTTTATTTTCTAAATCTATTTTATTTTTTTTTAATTTATAGATTTTTTTAGGATTGAGAATTCTTTAGGAACTTATATAGCTTTAGACCATCATAAAGTTATAGCATGTCTATTGTGACTTTATTGTATATAGTGATGTCAAGGTGTTAGAGCGTGTTGTTTGACTTTGGGTGGGGAGTCAAAGGTCCATGCTCTCAATGTACTAAATTTTTTTCTCTTGTATAGTGAAAACATGACAAAGAAATATTCAGAAATGGATGTATATAGCTATTGTTTTTATAACAATTATCATTATTGTTATCATTCTCATTACAATCAATGTTTCTAAGCCTTGCATACCAATGGTGTTTGGAATTGAGCATATCAATGGTATTTGAGGTTTGATTGGCTTCTACATCCCATTAAGACACAAAATCACAAGTTCAAATTTTTTCATTGGTGTTGTTTCTAATGATTGCAAGCCTACTCAAACATAAATTGACCTTGATTTGATCTCTAGCATTTAGAGATCATGAGGAGAAACCACTGGCAAAAATGCATTCTCTCGTCTCCGTTGTTGGTGTGGTGTTGACTAGTAAGGAGAACTACCTAGAGTGGTCGAGAAGATCAAACACAATTTGATATTTTGTGATTTTTGGTATGACATCTGTGAAGGAGACGTTGGCAATGGTAAAGGAGAGGGAAGAACAAAGACAAGAAAGCATATGCCCTATTATTGTGACTATAAGTGAAGAGGTGAGCCAACATATTGTTTCTATTAAATATTCTTAAGGTGCTCTAAATAAACTAAACCATTTGTATGGCTCACACTCGTAACTAGAAATTGTACAACTATTACTAAAGCTCTTCAACTTAGAGTTGAAGAATAATGATCCCATGGCTTTTTCCATTGAGGTCAAAGCCATCATGCATAGCATAGATGCCACAGGAGTGAAGATAGACATTCCTCTCATAACCTTCATCAAGGCCCTCTATTCCACATATTCTTTCTACCTTGAATTCTTGCAAGCTAGTGGCTAAATGAAGTCCATCTTCTTTGACTTTCTAGTGAAGAAAGTTGTGGAACATGAGAAGAACTCATCCCACTAGAGAGACCATGTACCTTGCTTAGAAAGGAATAATAAATTACATGATTCTTCTATAAGATAACGTAGTAAAAGAGAATGTAGAAGACATAATTCCAGATGCAAAGGGGGTAGACACAATCAAGATGAGAGATGTGATCTTCCTTATGTTCATTGTGATATAAACGAGCATGAAGCAAAACAAGTAGAATCCCTTGGGATAAAATCAGAGACAAGTAAGATAATAATATAACCAAAAAAAAAAAAAACAACAACAACAACAGAATTAGTGAAAGGTAAAGCACATGAATTTGCTCAATACATTGTTTCTTGTTGCAATATTGAAGTAATTGAAGATTTATTTCACACTTTTGCTTCTTGGAGAGATGCATGGTTACTTGACACATGTGCAACATGCCACTAGACCTTCTGGAGAGACTTCTTTGAATATTTTAGTGAAAATGTAGATGGTATAACTTATTTTGTAGATAAATCAAGTCTCAAACCTTAGAGAGTTGGCACCATCAAGCTAAAATTGCTTGGATTCCCAAATTTTGTTCTACATTATGTGCTCTATCTTCTAGAGTTGCAAAGGAAATTGCTATGTCTTGTGTGCATTCTATAGCAAGTCCACTTTATTCATATATTCAATGGAAAAATTGAGATAACAAAGGCTTCCAACAACATGGTCACTCTTACAAAGTTGGAGGATGAAAGCTTGTTGAACTTGAAAGGGACATATGCTCATGCACAAAATTCCACATACCTCTCTCTCCATGATGAAGGTATATTTCCATCCAGTGTTCTATAGCATGCTAGATTTGGACACATTGATCATGAGAGCTTTTGTTTGTTGAAAAATAATGGTATTTTTTGTTTTCCTATTATTCCAATGAAATTGAAGCAATGTGATGCATCTTTGGAAAACATAGCAAACAACCCTTCCATGATTCCATTTCTAGAGCATGTAGAAAACATGGATTAATACATTTTGATTTGTATGGCCCCGTGCATGTTCCATTTGCTAACGGAAATAAATATATCGTGTCTTTTGTTGATGATTACATCAAAAAATGTTGGGTGTACTTGTTAAAAGATAAATCACAAGCACTTGAAACTTTGAAAAAACTTTCAAATATGGATTCAAAATAGAACACAATCACATATTGGCTCTCTTCATACTAATAATGGAGGAAAATATACATCTAATGAATTTGAAAACTATCTTTGTCAACATGTGATTCAAAATCAAACCATCGTTCCATATATTCCTCAACATTATGGTGTAGCTAAAATAATGAATGAAACTATCTTAAATAATATTCATTTCATGATGTTTTAAAAAATGTGAAGTTGATTTTTGGATTGATGTTGTTCTATGTGCAATATATGTGAAAAATAGGTGTCCATTTCATGCTTTTGCAAATAAGACTCCATATAAATGGTGTTAAGGTTGCATTCCTTAAGTGAGACATCTCAAGGTCTTTGGTTCCACTTGCTATCCCTCGATTCCTAAGGAGCAAAGAAACAAGCTTGATGCAAAAAGTTGGAAGAGTATCTTATTGGGGCACTCAAATACCAAAAAGGAATATCATCTTTATGATGAGGTAAACAAGAACTTCATTCTTTCCAAAGATGTATTTTTTTTATTTTATTTTCCAAGAATCACAAATATTGAGCAATAATTTGATCATTTGGATAGATTCACTCATGTAAAGACATATCATGAGTTTATGCTAATATTCCACATCTTGAAGGGGGGGTCCCAATCTTGGATCAATCTTTAAAACATCCTTTTGAAGCCCCATTTCTCATTCATGAAAAGGTTATAACCACTTTATCAAATTAGGAAGTTCTAAATGATGTGATTGAAACAATTGAAAGGCTAAACCTTGACGGAAATGCATCACCATCTCAATCAGGGGAGCTACTTGGACCATCTCAGAAAGGTCCAACTAAGTGGCTCATCAAGACACTTGAAAGTGCATATTCTAATCGGAAACATAGGAACCAAGATGAAGGTGATGTAGATAATTCAAACTCAAGTGTTGTAGATGATGTGGATGTTTAATACTATTGTGCATTGAATTTTTTGTACTAACTTTGAACTAAACACATCAACAGAAAGTATCGTGTGATTCAATATCATGTAGAGGCTAAGACTAATCATTGAGACATTGTTCCACAAATGAGCAAATTACAGACATTGTCACTAGAGCCCTTGGAAGAGAAAAGTTTAAAACTTCAAATGATGCTTAGACCCACAAGCACCCCTTGAAATTAGGGGGGAGGGGGGGGGTGTGGTGGATGTTGGGTTTGGATAGTCATTCATAGGTTTTGGAAGTTGAAACCAATAGTTAACTCCTCTATGTATTTAAGAATGGTTAACATTAATGGAAATAATCAAGTGTGGAGTTATTCCTAAAACCATCCAGAGGACCTCACCCGGACTCTATGAAATATTTAGATCCAATAAATAGTGCACGAGATTTTTATATTGAAATCATGTGCAAGTTGTGAGCTTCTCAAAAGTACCTATAAGTCATCTACAGAAAGGACCAAAAACAATAGACCAAGTGTATCAAATAAATAATAAAACTTCAGATTTGCAACAATTTTGTTGGAGCCCAAACCTATCAACTATTCATCAACTCTTAGGTACTAGGGATATAGTCCCTATTTCAACCCATAAATGGCCTTCTTTATTCTGCATACATAGATCTCTTACCCATGCACCTCAAAGCCTCTTGGTTAGATGATGTATAATCAATTAGACCATTAAAGAATGGTCTTATATCCATCTAATATAAATGCCAACCAAAAACCACTACTAAAGGCATAACAACCCTAATCTAATTGTACCTAGCAACTAGAGTAAAAACATCATCATAATCAACAACCACCTAGAATCAATCATTGTCTTCGCCATTGGTCTTAGTGCAATCCCCCAAACATCATTCTTCATGATGGGGTTATACTCCTTGATCATAGCATCCTACCATACCTACTCACCCATTACTTCCTCATAGTTAGAAGGCATCTTTGGAGCTCCAACTTGCTCCTATGCCTCTTGCAATGTTTGGGTAAGTCACATAGGTTTGTTGAATTAGAAAGCACTAAAGCATTGGTTCCACCTTTATATCATTGTTGATATGATTATGATTTTTTTTATGTGGATCAACATTTAGGAAACATGTGTTTCTCCCTCTTCAACCTCTATTGAAGGCCCCTAATACCTTCAAGACCTTGCATCCTCATCAAACTCCACGTCTCGACTCTAGTACTAGCTTCCACTATGATGAAATGTAGACTTTATATACCTTGGACTCTTTGTATCCAACAAAAACAACCTTCACACTGGAGTGTTCCAATTCAATTATTTTCTCCTTAGGGATATTAATATATATAGGACAATTGAAAACATGAAAATGTGATAGTTAGCTTTTCTGACTAGTGAAAGCATCTTTTGGTGTTTTGTCCTTCGATAACTATTTAGCATGTAGACATTTTCAATGAGTGCTTCTACCTAAGGGAACATAATCAAATTGACTTGTACTTTCTCTCAACAACTTCATTCTACTATATGTTGTAAGGCATTGTTAACTCCCTCTTGATCCCAACTATACGCTACAAAAGGAATATAATTCCTTGGAGGTAATACCCTCCTCCATTATCAAATCTCAATGTGTTCATCTTCTTAATTGTTTTCTTCTCCACTAGAGCTTTAATGTCTTGGAACCTACCCTCATCCTTGGCCTTCATAAAATAAACCTAGGTTTTCTCTAAAAGAATTATCAATGAAAGAAATACAATAGATATTCTTGTGAGCAAAGTTGATGACATGGTTCCCCACATCTCTAAATGTACTAGATAAGAAATCCCTCTTAACCTATGCTCATTGCTTGGGAAAGCAATATTGGCAAGTGTTTTGAGTGCACATCTCTTACACATTCTTGTGTTCTCCACCTCAAAATTAGGCAATCCCACTACCATGTCCTTCAGAAAAGGCAAAGCTCCATAGTGTAAGTGACATAATTGTTTGTGCCGAAGCTCACACATAATGTCACTACTATGCACCAAAGCTTCATGCTTCAGAGGATCTACTAGCAACATATAAAGGCCACCATCATGTACTCCTTTGGCCAATACTTAAATAGGATCAAGGTTGTATTTTTTTATAATCATTTGTTAATCATCAAATTCAACCATACACTTTAGATTTATTAGACTATATATATATATATATATATCTTGCTATTATGTTGAATGAGAGAGAACCCATCTCAATCACTAAGTACTTGGCATCATCACCAAGCTCCACTTGCATGTTGAAATCTCAATCTTTTAGTCTAAAGAAGGTTGATATGTAGGTTCTCATGTGTCTATAAGCTACACTTCCACATACCACCTGACACCAGAAACGATGTCAGTGAAAAGGCACGACAACATGGGAAAGGTTGTCTCCAATTTGGTTTCAATTTCATTTGCTCCTATAGAAGCTTCTCCATGTTGAGAAATCTAGGGCATCAAGTATTAGGTGATTTATCTTTGTTAGATAACTACTTGTGAATGTTTTTTACTTCTTGGATTAGGATCGTCTTTTACTTATGTTATTATAGTGTTCTTTATTCATCAAACAGCTACCAATGCATAAACCATAAAGAGACAAGAGACACAGAATATAGGCGCTCAACCAAGGCCAAAACCTCTCCCACTTGAGAGGAAAACCCAAACAAATTCTTCTTCTTATAAAGACTTCAATTGATGAATACCAAGACCAAGACCTTTGACCTATTTGTCACTCCAAGACCAAAACACAAGATCCTTCCTTTTCTACCTTCTTCTTGACTAAGTCAATTCTAGTCCAAACTTCTTCTTTCACTATGCTTTTCGGCTACCCTAAAGATTTCGACCTTCCTCCACAGGTCTGCAATTTCGGCTGCCTGAATCATTGCATAGACACACGTGTGGGCTGAGATATGGTCTTTCTTGTAGTGTCTCTCCTTTGCTTGTCTTGAGGATGGTTCCTTGTTGTTTCGGTTAGCAAGAGTGATGGTGTTAAGACCCTTTTCTCGTCCTTTATCACAACAGATGTACCCTCTGTAAAAACCCTAGTTTTTGTTGCACGTGTGAAGGTGTTTGCCCAAGAAATAGTCCCAAAAGAGCTCGATCTTCCTCCTCCTTTCCTCGCTGGTTAGTAGGTTTCCTTTCTTGAGAACTTCACACGCTTTTCTGTCTTCTTCTCCTTCACCAAAATTATGTCTCTGAAATAAGGCCGAGCTACTCTATTTATAGTTGTTGCTCATGATAATAAGACGATTTGACAATGAGCTAGGCCAATGTCTCTTTTGGAGAGGTTTCATCACTTTATTTAAGGTCAACTTGCTAGGAGATGCTTGTGCTTGTCTTGGAGGGTCTTTTGACTCTTTTAATGACTTATAAAAATATGTAACATGCCCAAGAAGGGTCCTTCATACATAACATTGACTCAATTTGACTTTATGGCCAATCCTAAGGGCTCGCAATGGGAGCCATTACTAGAAATAAAATTCCTTGCTCATGAAACCCATGAGACGAGCATTACAATAATAATTTTGTTTTTATTCTTTACATCAACTACATAAAATCACAATTACACATGTCATTATGAAGACTGAACCTAGTTACACTTTTCAACACTCCACTCCCTACAAATTACTTCTACCACTGCTACTCACCCTTCCCCTTCTTCTCAAGGCATTAAGAAGTATAGAGGTCATTCTTACTGCACTTGAAGCACTTTATATTGCACCAGTCTTTCTTCCCTCGTTTAGAGGACCTAACCCTTCCTTTTGACCCTTCCCATGTCCTCCTTTCTTGCCTTATTTCCCCACCTTCTCAATGAAAGCTAGGTTTTGAACCCCATTTCTCGCTGCTATCTCCAACCTTGTCTCCTCTTGCACAAAGTCATCCCCCAAAATGAGGAGTCAAGTGGTTGTTCACAAAATGGCAATTCTCTTTGTTTTCTCCATCTTCATGTGATTGGCTAACTGAATAGGGTAAGCTGTAGAACCTTGGTCTCCACAAAACTCCATAGATCTACTTCGTCCAAGGGCATCATTAGTTTGCATTTCCACAGAAAAAGTTGGAAGTGCCCTCCAACATGTGACACTCTTAGAGACTGAGACTAGTCATTGCTATAACTCTACAAACCCAAACTCAAACAATAGATCCACTGACAATGGGTCAGATCTGATAGCTCTCACATGTGCAGAACACCTTTCTCAAGCACAACAATAACACTCCAATCCGGAAGTAACTAGGGCATCACACCCCAGTGACCCCACAACCTTTCACAAGTCCATATGCCAATCTCTGACACAGATCTGCTTCAATCATTGAAGCTCAGGTATCACACCCACTATAACCCTCTGACAATACCCTCTAATTGGCAACTTATATCTCCCTACACATGCTTTGATACCTTGTTAATTTTCAAACCATGGTAATCAGGTTCTGCACTCAGCAAGATTTCCATAAACCTGGGTAGCTTAAAACTTAAAAGCTTCCATCAAAACAGCAAATACTGAATACATTAATCTACAAACACACACTACTGGAAATTCAAACAGAAAATACACAGAACTGAACTCTCAATCACCAGAGATGGTGTACCCCAACTGGAGGATAATTTCAGTATGCATGCATGCACAATCCTCCATGAAATCTGTGCTCTCCTCAATACCTCGTGCAAGTTTCTCCCTAGAGATCTGCACCCTCATACAGACTGCTCTCTCTCTGTTACTGTGCAGAGGATCCCAGAGCAATTAAGCTGGAACACCATCACCGCTGAAGAAAACTCAATGAGCAACTAAGGTAAAAAAAATCTAACATGACCATGACTCAATAATTCTTTGTATTTTGCAATTGTCTATTACCATATCTCTTTTCATCAATCAATTAAAAGGGGCATGCTTTGGCTTGCCTGCCAACAGGATATTACCTATTTATGGATCTCCAAAATGTCTATATAGAAATAGCCTAAGAGTACAACAGTTACCATGGGTAATTAGGCATAGAATATCTCCTCAAAAACCCATTCAAAAAGACTGTGAACGTAGTTTCCCTGCTTGGTCTGTATGCAGAATTGTTTTTTTGCTTGGAACAGGGATTAATTACTAAATAACCATTGTTGTAAATGTTGATGAGATGGAAAGAATGGCCATTTTGAATTATGCATGAACTTCAACCATTGTCAGTTTTCAACTACTGATAGCAAGACAGGGTTACTTCACAGTTCACACTCGTTGGAAGCGTTCACTAAAAAAATGAAATTTACCAGATTGACTAGTACTCACATTCTGAGAATCCTTAAATATAGACACCTTTTACACCTATGGGCTGCTGGAAATCATGACTTTGAGCCTTTGCTGGAGCTCTACCTCATACCCTGAGAGAAATTGGACCCTGTTTCTGGATTCTGCCCTAAAATACAATTCTGCCCTTCTATGTTCCTTTGAAAAGATAGAATCTTTTCTTTGAAGCGAGTATGCTTCACATCCTACAGTGGCTTTCCTTCATCTAAGCAGCCGTGAGTAGGGGATATCTATTTTGCCAAAGTTGCTTAGGACCTGCACCTTACCCCAACCACAATAAACGGTCTGTTTACACTGGTGCACTGGCTCACAAGGGGAAACATGCTACTGGGATGATTTGAATTTTGAACCGTGGTAGAACAAATAACAACACCCTGCTTTATCAATCAACTCAGCCCCCATCGACATTTTTGCTTTATTTAACTGTCACTACCATGCTATATTGGTCCTAATACTCCTTTACTCACAATGTGCCAACGTCTTTTCCTTAGGTGTCTCGAGCTATTTTGCAATAAAAGATAACAAGCTTATAGTGCATGTTTTGTACATTTAATCTACATCCTTTTTGACAGAAATTGTTCTTTCATTTAGGCCAAACCAATGTTGCTTGGGAGCGGGAGCGGGAGCGGGGAGCGGGAGCGGGAGCGGGGAGCGGGAGCGGGGAGCGGGAGCGACCATTTTCAGAAGCTCCCGGTTTGGGAGCGAATCCGGGAGCGATTTCTTAAAAATAT
>APFE030612244.1:18040-77828 GCA_000404065.3 Pinus taeda | reverse complement strand
GGGGGGGGGGGGAGGTTGAATCAATATTCCTTAGCAATTAGCACTTTTAAATTTGTTTAGCGCATTAGTTAATCTTCAATTATTATTAATGTTTATATAGTGATAATAGTAAATAAAATAACATAGGAGGCACAAAAATTTTAGGTGGAAAAGCCCCTTCGGATCAAAAACCATTGAACACTTTTCTAATAAATTCTTTAATCTTCAGCCCCAATTGAAATGAAAGCAACAATTTCCTAGAATTCTAGAAAAGCATTCTTCTCCAACTCCCACTGGAAGTATGCTCCAACACCCTAGTTTCTTCAGTAATCAATTGAATGGATGCCCCACCACCCTAGACCAACCTACCACCCTGTAGTTTTCACAGGCTCCAACCTGTAAGCGACTTCATGCACTTGCCTAGCACCTCCCTGCCACCCTATAATGTCTGAAATGAGATGAGTGTGAATTCCCGTACTAGGGACAATGATCGACAATACAATATGATTTACAATGATTTTGACCGAACACCCAATCACACTATGACCTGCAACCTAACCATGACTCATCCCAACAGAGACTCCTGTACCTCCCAACAATGCCTTTTCCTAGGAAGATTGATTCTTTTACAATAATGACTCTTCTAATGATGACACTTTTACAAATGACTCTTTTACAACTTTACAATGATGACTCTTGCCTTGACACTTCTTCACAATATACGAATGACTGTCATGTCTTTAAAGGATGTCCCGCTGCAATGCTTCCTTTTATTTGATACTTCACCTCTTGAATGCTCGCTTGACGCTGTCCTTGAATCTTCTTCTACCTGCATGCAAATTTGCCCAGCGTAACCCAATCTCAAAAGGAAAAACAAAATACCCTTCTTCTTACCTTTCCCTGCAAAACACATGTAAGTGCTTAATAATGAATAAATACAAATTAAAATTACAATGCGTATCTGAAATTCGCTTGTCACTTTTGTTGTTGACTTGTTGCAGTAGTAGACAAAGACTCCCACTCTTGATGTAGGTCTGGACTCTATGCAAGACTATATCCAAAACTGAGCTAAATATATATACAATAGAAATTGATGACAGACCCTAGAATTGTGATGAACCAAGTTCTAAGTATAACAACAGAGACCATTCTATCAATTATGACATGATAAGTAACATGAACTTACAACATCATATAGATTTAGCAGACTTGGTGTAGCATCAAATATGTAGGATCAAGAATAGGACATTCGAAATATGGTATCAAAACTAACTGCGACATATAGAGACATAGAGATATAACCGAGACCCTATATATACTTACGTTGTCCTAAAAAAACATAGGTCAGAGATGATACTCAAAATTCAAATGTAAACATTAATCATACATACATTGCTTTAGGATACTTACCCTTGACTGTTGATGTGTGGTCTTTACTGCAGTGATCCTTGAATGCATGCTTTTTCTTGCCTTCTAGGAGCTCGATATTGAATGTGTTGTATCTATGTATTTTCAAATCTCCAGGATCTGAAATTTCGTCTTGTGGTAGCCCTCTGAGTCCTCTTTGCAACCCCACAGGTCTGATCAAGATTGGATTCTTCAAGGAAGAGTTATGCCCAATCTCCCACGATGATCTGATTATAGCTTGGTTCAATAGAGCGAACTTGTACCAAGTGCCACATGTCACTGTTGCGACCTTTGGCCTTGAAAATGCTACTCAATAAACTACAGTCTGTTCTCTTTCTGTGACTATTTACGAAATTTGAATCCAATGCTCAGAGAGAAAGTTATGATGATTTTCCCAACGCCACCTGTTTGACATGGAATTCAGAAGTCTACAAAAACCCTAACTTCCTCTGATCATATCTCCGAAAATATAGCGACCAAGATTTGAAATCGGTCATGAGGTTCATCAAGATTTCAGCTCAAATGGCTTCTAATTTCAGCTTCTGAAGCTTCGCAGAAAAAAAGTTATAGTGAAAATGCCATGATGACCTGTTTGAAGCCACAAAATCCCTACAAGAGGAGGATATGAGGGTCATTATTTATATGAATGTCTTGAGTTGAGAGGGTCATCGACAAGTGAACGTTGGAGGGATTTTAGGAGCAAAAAAAATATTATTAATTATTGACTATTCAATGACCACAACCAATTATGAGTGCCATGCCACAACCCCATAGGGTTTTAGCCCACTGACCGGGGTTACTAACTTCAAACGCAAATAACTCTCAAACTGTGAAGAACTGGGAGGTGTACCATATATCAATGGAAACATCTCGACGAGTAGAATCCATCGAGAAGATATTTGTCGCAAAATAATATGAGTGGTCAAGTCAAAATTCCCTTGCAAGATCAGGGTAGCCCTTGGTGCTACTTGGGTTGACATCAATGAAAACCACTGATCAACAATCTCCCCCTTTGGCATTGATAGCAACACAAGTACTCCCACTGTGATCATGACACCTCTTCCTACTGCCTTCTCTCACCCTTTGTCATCAATGGCAAAGGGTAACTCCCCTTGACAAACAACCATCCTGTGGACTTGTACGCACCTCCACTCCCCCTTTCTACTCGAGTAGATAAGAGAGAGTCTAATGAAAATTGGGAGAATCCCAGATTTTAGCGAAGATACTCAAATGTTTCACGAGGTAATGGTTTGGTAAAGATGTCAACAATTTGTTCCTCTGTGGCAACATATTCAAGCTTGATATTCCTTTCGGCGACCTACTCTCTAACAAAATGATATTTAATCGGAATGTACTTCGTTTTGGAATGCATCACAGGATTCTTGGAGATATTGATGGCGCTGGTGTTATTGCAAAAGATGGGAATAGGCTCATCAAACTTGACTTGAAGATCTTGCAAAGTTTGCTTCATCCAGAGAACTTGTGTACAACAAGCTGCTATTGTGATATATTCTGCTTCTGCTGTGGATAATGAGATTGAACACTGCTTTTTTACTTAACCATGAAACAAGACAACCACCTAGATAGAATGTTGCTCCATTGGTACTCTTAAGATCATCAACACTTCCTACCCAATCTGCATATGTATAAGCTTGGATAACCAGATCATTTCCTTTGGGATACCATAGACCATATTCCGCTGTGCCCTTAAGATATCGAAGAATTATTTTGATGATAATAACATGAGATTCTTTAGGTGCTGCTTGGAATCTTGCTACTTGTTCAATTGCCTGCATCACATCAGGTCGGGAGGCTGTCACATATAGGAGACTACCAATCATGGATCTATACAACCTTTGGTCCACATCCTTTGAGGAATCTTCTAAGCTTAACTTGCAACCTATTATCATGGGGGTAAGGATTCGCTTGCAATCTTCGATTTGGATTTTTTTTGAGCATTTCCTTGATGTACTTGGTTTGATATATGAATATTCCTTTACCCTGATGAGAAATTTGAAGCCCCAAAAAGTATGTCAGTTCGCCAAGCATAGACATTTCAAACTCACTTTGCATTTTTGTGGCAAAGTCTTTACTTAATCTGTCATCATTGCTTCCAAAGGTTATATCATCCACATATACCTCGATAATCGTTAGGTTATCTTGATCCACTTTCACATAGATATTGATGTCAACGCTTCCTTTCTTGAATCCTTATTGATGTAGATACTATCAAGATGATCATACCAAGCCCTAGGAGCTTGCGCCAGACCATATAATGCCTTCTTTAATATGCAAATGTAGTTTTATTTATTAGTGAGCAGAAAACCTTTGGGTTGTTCAATGTAAACTTCTTCCAATTCACCATTTAGAAAGGTTAACTTAACATCCATTTGGTAGACGTTGATTTTTCTCGAGCACGCATAAGCGAGAAACATCTTGATAGCTTCCATTCTGGCAACGGGAGCAAATGTTTCTTCAAAATTGATTCCTTCAACTTGTGCATATCCTTTGCAGAGTAATCTTGCTTTATTCCTGGTAACCTATCCGTCCTCATTTAATTTGTTTCTGAAGACCCATTTAGTTCCAATAACATTTTTATTCTTTGGTCGTGTAACCAATTCCCAAGTGTCGTTCTTCTCAATTTGATCTAGTTCTTCATTCATAGCTCCTACCTAGTGTTCGCTTTGACTAGCTTCCTCAAAATTACTAGGCTCAAAAGTCGCTAAAAGGGCAAGATGGGATTGCTGTGATGAACGAAGTTATCGACTTCTTCTAGTTCCAATTCCTTCATTTATGTTGCTGATGATCTGATTTGACGGATGATTCTTTTGATACCATTCTTTTGAACCTTTTGGAGAAACTTCTTGTACATCGTACTGATCATTTCTTATTTCTTCTTGGTTGATTGGTGTTTCCTTAATTGATTGGTCTTTTTATGGAGCTTCTTCTTCATCCTTCACATATTCTACCTCAAGCCCCTCAGATTTGCTTGAAGAGACGATCTCATTGTTATCCTTTAGAACACAGTGTTCATTAAAAGTAACATTTATACTTTCAACTATTTTTTTTGCCTTAGATTGTAGCATCTATAAGCCTTTCTTTTGCGTGAATAACCAACGAAAATACCTTCGTCAAACATGGGAATCGAACTTGCCCAATTTTTGGTCTTCTCTTTTGATGTAGCATTTACTTCCAGATATTTTGAAGTATTTGACATTAGATGGCCTTCCTTTCCATCGCTCGTACGGAGTCATGTTACAATTGTTCTTGAGAAGGCCTCTGTTTATAATGAATACAACAATATCAATTGCTTGAACCCAGAATTTATTGTCTAAGTTTGAGTCTTTTAACATGGTTCTAGCCATTTCCTGTATGGTTCTGTTTTTTCTTTAAGCTACTCCATTCTGCTGTGGTGTTCTAGCTGTTGAGAATTGCCTTTTTATTCCATGTTCATCACAGTATCGCTGAAATGCTTTGGACTTGAATTCTCCGCCATTATCTGATCTTAGACATTTGATCTTCAAATCTGTTTCCTTTTCGACCAATTCCTTGTAGATTTTGAAACATTCGAATGCCTCAGAATTTTTCTTCAGAAAAGTGACCACTGTCATTTTGGTGTAATCATCTATCATTAACATAAAGTATAATTCACCATCTAAATCTTTTGTTCTCATAGGACCACATAGATCAGTATGTATTAATTCCAATGGACATGACGCAAAATGTTTCTTTGTCTTGAACTCAAATTTTGTCTGTTTGTCGTGCCGATAAGATTCACATATCGTATTGGTAGGTTTTGAGATTTTCGGCATTTTTATAACTGCTTCCTTTTTGCCGATCTTGACCAAATTGTCGAAATTTATATGTCCCATTCATTTGTTCCATAACCAGATTTCATCTTTTTTTTTTTTCCAAGAAACACCCTTTAGGTGTCTCATTCAAAATATATATGTCGTTTAGAGTTGTGCTTGTTGTAGCCACAATTTTACCAAACTTGCATTTCCTGATTTCACATTTCTTCGAGTTGAATAACATCACGTGTCCTTGATCGCACATCTGTCCAACACTGAGCAGATTGTGATTCATATTTTCAACCAACAACACATCCTTTGCTAATGCATCCTTGCTTCCAAGAGTGGCCGTACTTGCTCTTATGACGTTTGAAGACCCGTCATTTCCAAAAGACACTGTTCCATCCTTCTTTTCTTTCAAGGATATGAACTTATTTCTATCTCTAGTCATATGCGTTGAGCAACCACTATCAACGTACCATACATTTCTGTTGCTTTGAGCCTTGAGAGTGAGGGCACACCTTTGAGTCTTCCTTTTCCATACCATTATAATTTTGCAAGAATACCTTTGAAGAACTTCCAAGTCTACAATCTTTGGTCAAGTGTCCAAAATTGTTACATTTGTAACATTCGACATCATCTCTCAAATGATCAAATCTGTTGATATTTTGCTGAGTTCTGGAATATCCATTTTTGAGAGATCTCCTAGAATTATATTCATTCCAAACATACATGCAACATTCTGAAGCTCTATGTCCAAACCTTCCACATGAATAACAATGCCCATAAAAGATAGGGTGATACCTGGGAGGAAATCTTCTTCGAGAAATTGTCGTCCAAGGTTCTTCTTGTGAGTCTTGATCTCTCGATCTAGCTGGAGATCTACTTGCTTGGTAGATTTTGCATATCCATCTTCTTTAGTTGTCACAGACGGACTTGACTCCTTTTCGAATTTTCCTTTGTAACCAAGACCAGTGTTGTTGTTGCATGATTGTTGGTTGCTGATGAGTTCGTCCAAAGCCTTTGAGCTGTTGGCGTAGTTTTGAAGAGTTTTTCCATTTTTACTTCCTTTCGTAAAGAAACAGTTCCAGCTTCCAATGCTTCTCTTTCCTTGTTGCTTCCCTTTAATTCTTTCCTGAGCGATTCTTCAATTCGTTTGTATTCTTCAACCTTGATTTTAAGATTTAGGCCTTGTTCCCTTTCTGTCTTTAATTCGTCTTCAAGAGTGTTGACGTGCTTCTTCTCGACCTTGAGCTCTTTGATAACCCTGATCACTTTGTTTTGAAATTCAACCTCAGTCATTTCTTCTTTTTCGTCTCCTTCTTCATCAGGTGCCTCTTGCTTATTGTGCTTGGCCATAAACAATACTCTTCCATTGAATTCTTCTTCGTTATCACTGTCTTCTTCAGATGAGGAGCTATCTTCTTTGGAGAAGAAACTTTTCTTAAACTATTTCTTCTTGTCTTGCTTGTTGAACTTCTTGGGACTTTTATTTCCTTTGGTAACAACCTCATTTTTGTGAGGAAATTTGGCTGCAAAATGCCTAACCTCACCACAATCAAAACATATTAATGGAAGTTTACCTTTAAATTTTCCCGTACCAGTTCTCATTTTCCACAAGAAATAGACAAACTTTTTATCTGAGAATTCTTCATCATCTTCTTCCTTTTCCTCATCCTTACAATTGCAACTTTTTTCTTTTGGAGTCTGCTTGTCCTTACTATTCTTCTTGGATGCAGCAAATGTTGTTTCTAAGTGAGATGTGCCATCCTATTCTTCAATCCTCATTTCATATGCCTTAAGAATTCCATGCAATTCATCTATGCTGATATTGGTCAGATTCGATCTATCTTCCAAGACAGATACCTTTAGAGTTAAATCTTGTTGGCAAGGTTCTAAGGATTTTTCGAACAACAATTTTCATTTTAACAGGTTCTCCCAAACCTTCCAATGTATTTTTGTTTCATCAACACGCTGAAAGTATGCAGCAATATTTTCATCTTCCCTCATTTTGAGTTGCCCAAATTTTACCCTAAAAATTTGAAGTTTTGCTTCTTTCACTTTTGAGTCACTTGGATATATATTTTCAAGCTTGCCCCATACCTCTTTAACAGTTTTTCAACCCAATACCTTAAGATAAACAGATTCAATAAGCCCACTGATAATAAGATCTTTATCCTTTGCATCATATACCATATTTTTCTTACCTTGTTCATCCTGGGTCGCTGTGAAGCCTTTGTCAACAATTTCCCATACTTCGTATTCTTGTGCCAACAAATGAATGTGCATTCTTCCACTCCAAAGTGCAAAGTTATTTCCATTGAAAAAATGAACTCTATTCTTAGTATACTCCATGATCTCCTTCCAGTTGTTAGACTTCTATTGAAGGAACCAAGATTTGATACCAATTGTTGGAAAATACTGAGGCGGGGGGAGGGGAGTGAATCAGTGTTCCTTAACAATTAACACTTTTAAATCTTTTTAGAGCATTAGTTAATCTTCAATTATTATTAATGTTTATGTAGTAATAACAGTAAATAGAAGAACACAGGAGGCACACAAATTTTAGGTGGAAAACCCCCTCCGGGTCAAAAACCACTGAAGGCTTTTCTAATAAATTCTTTAATATTCAGCCCCAACTGAAATGAAAGCAACAACTTCCTAGAAATCTAGAAAAACATTCTTCTCCAACTCCCACTGGAAGGACATCCCAACACCTTGGTTTCTTCAGTAATCAACTAAATGGATGCCCTAACACCTTAAACCAACCTACCACCCTGAAGTGTTCACATGCTCCAACCTGTAGGCGACTTCATGCACTTGCTTAGCACCTCCCTGCCAGCCTATAATGACTGAAATGAGACAAGAGTGTGGATTCCCGTACCAGGGACAATGATCCACGATACAATATGATTTACAATGATTTTGACCGAACACCCAATCACACTCTGACCTGCGACCCTACCATGACATCATCCCAACGAAGACTCCTATACCTCCCAACAATGCCTTTTCGACTCTAGGCAGATTGATTCTTTTACAATAATGACTCTTCCAATGATGACACTTTTACAAATGACTCTTTTACAACTTTACAATGATGATTCTTGGCCTTGACACTTCTTCACAATATACTGATGGCTGTCATGTCTTTAAGGATGTCCCGCTGCAATGCTTCCTTTGATTTGATACTTCAACTCTTGAATGCTCGCTTCATGTTGTCCTTTAATCTTCTTCTACTTGCATGCAAATTTTCCCAGCGAAACCCAATCTCAAAAGGAAAAACAAAAAACCCTTCAACTTACCTCTGCTTGCAAAACACATGTAAGTGCATAATAATGAATAAATACAAATTAAAATTACAATGCATACTTGAAATTCTCTTGTCACTTTTGTTTTTGACTTGTTGCAGTAGTAGACAAAGATTCCCACTCTTGATATAGGCCTGGACTCTATGCAAGACTATATCCAAAACTAACCTAAATATATATACAATAGAAACTGATGACAGACCCTAGACTTGTGATGAACCAAGTTCTAAGTAAAACAACAGAGACCATTCTATCAACTATGACAAGACAAGTAATATGAACATACAACATCATATAGATTTAACAAACTTGGTGTAGCATCAAATGTGTAGTATCAAGAATAGGACATCCGAAATGTGGTATCAAAATTAACTATGACATATAGAGACATAGAGATATAAACGAGACCCTGTATATACTTACATTTTCTTGCAAAAACATATGTTAGAGATGATGCTCAAAATTCAAATGTAAACACTAATCATACATAACTCGCTGTAGGATACTTACCCTTGACTGTTGATGTGTGGTCCTTACTGCAATGATCCTTGAATGCATGCTTTTTCTTGCCTTCTAGGATCTCGATATTGAATGCGTTGTATTTATGTAATTTCGGATCTCCAGGGTTTGAAATTTCGTCTTGTGGTATCCCTCTGAGTCCTCTTTGCAACCCCATAGATCTGATCAAGATTGGATTCTTCAAGAAAGAGTTATACTCAATCTCCCACGATGACCTCATTATAGCCTAGTTCAATAGAGCGAACTTGTACGAAGTGCCACGTATAACTATTGCGACCTTCGGCCCTAAACGTGCTACTCAACAAACTACTATCTGTCCTCTTTTTGTGACTATTTACGAAATTTGAATCCAATGCTCAGAGAGAACATTATGATGATTTTCCCAACGTCCCCTGTTTGACATGGAATTCAAGAGCCTGCAAAAATCCTAAATTCCTCAGATCATCTCCGAAATATAGAGAACCAAGATCTTAAATTTGGTCACGAGGTTCATCAAGAATTCAGTTCAAATGAGTTTTAATTTCAGCTTTTGAAGCTTTGCCAAAAAAAAATTATAGTGAAAATGCCATGCTGACCTGTTTGAAGCCACAAAATCCCTACAAGAGGAGGATATGAGGGTCATTATTTATATGAATGCCTTGAGTTGAGAGGGTCTTCAACAAGTGAATGTTGGATGGATTTTAGGAGAAAAACAAAATTATTAATTATTGACTATTCGATGACCACAACCAATTATGAGTGCCATGCCACAACCCCATAGGGTTTTAGCCCACTAACCGGGGTTACTAACTTCAAACACAAATAACTCTCAAACCGTGAAGAACTGGGAGGCGTATCATATATCAACAGAAACATCTTGACGAGTAGAATCCATCGAGAAGATCTTTAACACAAAATAATATAAGTTGTCAAGTCAAAATTCCCTTGCAAGATCGGGGTAGCCCCTGGTGCTGCTTAGGTTGACATCAATGACAACCACTGATCAACAATGCATTTACTGAGCTACTTCCTTCTTCAACAGAATCGCAACAGAAAACACGAGTTGATGATTTGCAAGCTTTTGATCATGCCCAGTACCCCTTGATGCGCCAGACAAGTATAAAACAACTCCTAAATCATCATACACACACTAGAAAACACTTGTCTAGACTTTAAACTTCCTCCCATAAAAATCACCACCTACATTAGAAGCGTAACTAATTTCCACTTGCATATGTTTGACTAAGTGTTGGGGTCTCTGGCTAAAGAAAAAATCTTGGTGATAATGCTGACAGTCTTAAAAACCTCCTTAAGCCTCCATACTCAAGAAATAACACCAAAAATCGTGATCCTCTATCAAATTTTAATACTTTGACAATAACGCAACAACTTTGCTGCGTTACTGTGTCACCTGCCTCTTTTACAAAAAAATTCCCAAAAAAGCATAGGATGTGATTTATATGGCTAATGAACTTCACATAAATAGGCAAAAAACAAAATTTGTCTTAGTCTCTTGTCCAAACTCAAACCTTTGTTGCCTCAGCCAACAAGTCCATATTTCCTCTTTCTTCCTTCTGGTTTTCCTGCAATGCCTCCTGCAACCGTTGCTTTGTATTCCTAAACTCCTTTTTCAAAGTGAGATCTTGCTTGCAAATGTTCTTGAGCTATTTGTGTAGGGGGAGAGTTCTCTTTAACATATGCTTAGCTTCAAACAACGCTGGTTCACAGATGTTCAAGTGGTCATGTATCTTTTGTTTAGCCATCTCATCTTGTTCTCTAAGCCTACTAATTTCAATTTGAGATTTCTTCAACTTCTTCCTCAACCTATGAAAAGTGTGGTGCCCTTCATCCAACTCAGCCTTTTGTTAGAACATCAAAAAGGCAGTAAATATTTTATTGATCTTGATAATTACTTGTGATGTTTCTTATTATTACAATTCTTTATATCTTCTTTCTTTAGTTCATCAAGAAATTACCAAAAGAAACAACACATAAAACAATAGACACCAGATGTAGGTACATGCCAGGGAAAAACCCCCCTCGAGGGGAAAATCTAGTCAAGATAATTCGTCCTTTCAATAGTATTCTTTGAGACTCTTCACCCTAGACCAAGACCAGACCTTCCCTCCACACCAAGTCAGCATCCCAGAAGTTCGACCTCTTCCTAGCAACAACTTACGACAACTAGTAGCTTTCGACAACAATGAAACTTGGAAGGCTTCAATCTCCCAATCTAGGGCACGAAACAAAGAGAGAGAGACACCAAAATTTCGATTTTCCTTGTTTCCTTAGACTTCTCCAAACTCGCGTTCACTTCGGCTTCCCGACAATAGAATTTGCATCTTTTCCCAGCTACAAGAGAACTTTGCACTTCTGCCCAGCAACAAGAGAGTTCGAACTTGATGAGAGAATGATGCTCCAAATGAATTCGATATCCTTCATTTTATAGGTTTTTATGGGGTCGAAGGGGTCCTTAGGCCGATTTGATCTTCTCTTAGGCTGACATGGTATGGAGGTTACATAATTCATATTTGACTCAATACTTAACCTTTTTACATGATTCAAAAGCCTAAGAAAGGTCTCTTTAAAGGTACATTAATTCTATAGACTCAAAATAAATCCTAGAAGTCCTCAATGGGGCTTTGACCTAAAACATGGTGACCCAAGCATGAAACCCATGCTTTAGTAAGACATAATAATAATAATAATAATAATTCTTTTCTTTATTCCTTTGACAAGTACATTACATAATGACTCAAGTACATTATTGAAGACCAAACTTAGTTCCATTTCCAATACTCCCTCTTCACTAGGGAGGTATTCATAATGTGCATATACAATGGAAGATCTCAAACCATATGAACCATGAAGAACTTTAGGCACCGCAATGCCATGGACTAGATTCTTGACCAGGGAAATCTATCCAAATAGTCACTCAATAGTTTAGGCACCGCAATGCTAAGGACTAGATTCCTAACCAAGGGAATCTATCTAGGTGGGAAAAAGATGGACTCAAGCTTTCAACTACACTAGGTACCATCAGACTTACTTGTTAGTCACCAACCCAAAAATCCAGGTGTGTATCCACAACCAAGCTCAATGATCAACACCACCTTTCCAACTTCTAGACATCAACACAATGTGTCGGCCGAATGTCCTCTCAGGCAATGCTTCACTCACAAAGCCTTAGCACCACTTGATCTAACAGATCAAGAATGATCAATCTCTCCCAATCAAACTTATTGGTAACCAACATGCTATCAAATTCTTCGAGAGATTCACTTATACAAACACAACCCCAATCAATAATATAATTTCACATGTACATAATCAAATACAAACCTCTCAGGTCTTACAGACAACTTGATGTTTCTTTTCAACTTTTCATAGTAGGACTATCAACTGAATCTTTGATAGAATATTCCTCAATCATATGTTTTCCTTCCTACTTATCATGCAACAACATATCCTCTGAAATTCATTCTTCAATGAATACCAAGCTATGACCCCCCCTTCAACCAGGAAGCACTTCTTTATCCAGACTCCCTCTTAATCTTAGGGAGATCTCTTCTATTCATGCTTCCTTTGGGAGATCAACTTCTTCTTTTCCACATCAGAGAATCTTTTGTGGCTTCCAACAATTTTATTAGAGTTATCATCATCCCCATCATGCTTATCACATCAATGAGCATCTTCACTAAGTTGAAGATTGTGTACTTGCACAACTTCAATAACAAGTACAACCAAATCTACAGAAGCATGATGTTAGCCATATCAAAATCACAAAAGCATTTCATCTTTATATATATCAGATACCAAAACTCAATTACAAGCAAGAGACATATACTCTTCAATATCTTGCAAGGGACTTAGTTATACACCCTAGACTACTTTATAACAACATTATACATATAGATCTACAAAGCATCTATCATCTTTTCAAAATACATATGTCAAACTTCTCACTAGGGATTCATACAAATCCTAGATTTCATACAAAGAATTAATCAAAGTCAATCAAAACTTAGTCATTAACCTGACCAACTTTCACTAGGGTTAGTTCCAAACCCCTAGATTTTTCAATCAACATTAATCAGTCACTAACATGACCAACTACTACTAGGGTTGGTTGCCAACCCCAGATTTCCGAGCAATCATCAATCTCAACCAAAAATTGAAATTTCAACAAATATCTCACGAATCTCAAGTTATCATAGAGTCAATATTCATCAGAGATTTATACTTCGACTAAGGTTCAACTCCAAAACCCTAGAATTCCATTTTCACAAACTCAACAATCATTACAAATCTTAAATCATCATATTCCAGAGATTTTACCTTGACTAAGGTTTAATTCCAAAACCTTAGAGTTCCATTTTCACAATCTTAACAATCATTACATACATAGATCTTAGATTGTTACATTTCACACTACACGATGTCACTACTAGGATTTCATTGCAAAAACCTAGATTTTATTTTCAACAATCATCTAATAGACTTTAGATTATTATATCACACATACATACAATTTTAACTTAACTATGGTTTAGCTATAACACCCTAGATTTCCAGATATCATTATCCTAGAATCTTAGACAAGGACTTCCACTAAATCCTAAGACTCATGACCATCAATGACTAGGTTAACACACATATCTAGGAATTCATAACCATACATAAGCATATCATATGTCCAATAACATAAATACATTTGACCTAGACCAACCAAGGGTTTTAACCAAAAGGACATATCTATATATATGTCTATATTTTATCATCATGAAAAATACATTTCATATCATGTGTTAGTCAAACTCATCTTCACAACGATATCAAATAACAGTTAGACACACAATCTTTTTGATTACATTAGGGTTTGATCAGACAAACACACAGATACCAAAGAAAACATTTCTAAGGCAATGTAAGGGTCTTGCTCACACATTCCACCAAACCCTAATGAGCTAGGGTTCCAATGTAGAAACATAGCAAACCCTACATTATCAAAACTTTAAAGGTTTCTAGATTTTAGACCTTATCACTCAGCCCTAATAAGTCAAGGTTTCCCGTTCATACCAAAATCCCAAACATGACATCATCAATAAAACTTAAACTAGCATTTCATAATATCCCTAAGCAATTTAGGGTTTCATACATTCACAATTGCATACCCTTCGATTAGGGTTTTTCCAGAACTTGTCTAGGGTTCTATATAGTCAATCGAGAATATGCATGGGGTGGGTAGATTTATCAAGAGATGAATCACCCAAACAAGAATCACTAAGATTTAATACAACTAGTCATAACAAAGTTAGTAATAGATCATCAAATGAATAATCCTTTCAATCAACGTATTCAAAGCATACTTTTGTTTCTTGACTAACCTTGTCTTGAGAGATCCTCCTTCTTTCAGATGTTTTCCCTAGTCAAGGCAATAAAGGGAGAAAGGTGATTAGTATTTAATATAATCAAAACTGAATGAATACATGAACCCAAAACCGAAAAAACATAAGATACTTATCTTTGAGAGTTGTTGGGAGCTCCCTCCAAAGCTTGAGGGAAACCTACAAACTTAAAACAATACAAAAATGTCTTTTCCAAAATATGTTAAAAACCTATAAATTCCAAAACATATAAAACAAGATATGTGAAGCTATAAGAAAATGACTTAATACTGCAAGTCTCTAATGTTGGGTTCTTCAAGCTTGAATTTATTTGAGTTTCCTTCTTCAACAAAGTTGGCTTGATCTCTTCCTCTCTCCTTATTATTTGGATTCTCGGGACAATCACATTTGTAGTGACCCTTATTATGACATTGATAACACTCTATCTTGGACATGTCAACTTTCTTCCTCGGTCCCTTCGATCTCTTTCCTTTATGATGAGCAACCTAAGCATTTGATGGTCCTTCAGGATTGGCAACCATTGAGATCATTAATTCTTCTGGACTAAAAGTGGTCCATAATTGTTCAAAGGTGGGAGCTACCTTCCAACTGTTAAGACCTACAACAAATGCACCCCAAGAGGGTGGCAATCCTAATAGAGGGGTGATCACAAGTTCTTTGTCTGGGAAAATCTCATCAATGGCTAAGAGAACATCCCTAAGTCTATCTATATTCACAAAGAAGGTTGCCACAATATCGTCTTTAGTCATCTTTGTAGTTCTGAACTCATTCTTCAAACTTGCTACTTGACTAATGTTCTTAATAGTGAACAACTTCGACAAGACTTCATACATCTCCTGAACATGATCAATGTTAGCTATGAATGGGACACGATTGTCTTTTATCCCTTTTACCATTAGAGTCATAGCCACCAATTTTAAATCCCTGAATTTCACTTTGTCGACATCATTGGCTTCTTCTGTAAGCTTCTTTACATTTCCTTTTACCAAGTCCAGCACCTTGTTCTTCTCGAGGATTAGGCCAATCCTCTTCTTCTAGGATTTGAAGTTAGATGCTCGTTCAATTCTCTCGTTGATTGAGTTAGACATCCTCCTTAAATGTAATAGACTCCTTCCTTGAGATAGTACCTATGAATGGATCAAGTGCTAGAGACTGCCTTTTTCTTACTTTTTCACCAAAGCTCTAATACCATGATAGAAAATCAGAAAGGTAGTAAAGATTTTCTTGATCTTGATAATTACTTCTGATGCTTCTTATTATTACAATTCTTTATATATTATTTTTTTAATTCATCAAGTAATTACCAAAAGAAACAACACATAAATCAATAGACACTAGATGTAGGCACATACCAGGGAAAAACTCCCCTCAAGGGGAAAACCCAGTGAAGATAATTCTTCCTTTCAATAGTATTCTTTGAGACTCTTCACCCTAGACCAAGACCAAACCTTCCCTCCACACCAAGTTAGCCTCCCAGAAGTTCGACCTCTTCCTAGCAACTTCAACTATGCAGTAACTTATGGAAACTAGCAGCTTCTGGAAATAATGAAACTTGGAAGACTTCGATCTCCCAATCTAGGGCACGAAACAAAGAGGGAGAGACACACAAAAATTTTGATTTTCCTTTTCTCCTTAGATTTCCCCAAACTCACATTCACTTTGGCTTCTCGACAATAGACTTCACACGTTTTCCCAGCTACAAGAGAACTTCACACTTTTTCCCAACAACAAGAGAGTTCAAACTTGATGAGAGAATGATGCTCCAAATGAATTCAATGTCTTTCCTTTTATAGGCTTTTTGTGGGGTCGAATGGGTCCTTAGGCTGACTTGATATTTTCTTAGGCTGACATGCTATGGAGGTTACATAATTCATATTTGACTCAATACTTAACCTTTTTACATGATTCAAAAGCCCAATAAGGTTCTCTTTAAATGGACAATAATTCTATAGACTCGGAATAAATCCTAGAAGTCCTCAATGGGGACTTTGACCTAAAACATGGTGACCCAATCATGAAACCCATGCTTTAATAAGTCACAATAATAATAGTAATTTTTTTTTTTCTTTATTCTTTTGACAAATACATTACATAATGACTCAAGTACATTGAAGACCGAACATAGTTACATTTTCCAACACCTTCTTTTCTTGCGGTGACTCTTCTTTCATCACACTTTCTTTCTGTTGCAGCAACTTCCTGGTTGAATACCTAGTTACAAGAATCCTTGTTGATGAGGTCTATAGCTCTTGAATGTTCTCTGTTTTCACGTTTTCTTTACCTTTAGACTTGGTAGTAGATGGAGTTGTCTTCATCACTGGTTCTACTTCATCAGTGTAAGGTGCCTTCTGCAAAACATTCTTCTTCAACTCCCTATTATAATGTTGAAGCTAGGCAAGAGCTAAATGAACCTTTTTCAACTGTTCCTATAGTTCTATAATCTCCTTATCCTTGTCATCTAAATCAACATTCTCTGGTATGGTATCTAGAACTTCATTTGGCTATTCATGTGTTTTCTCAATGGGCAATCTCTTCACAAAAACTCTTGTGAGTGTTTTCTTGGGAACGTCCACCACCTCAGGAGAAAAATGAAGTTTTTTACCCTTTTCTTATCTAATGGGTCAAATAAAGTTGATGGCATTTTTACCGAGCTCTCCACTGCTAATTGAAAATCCTTTGCCACAAATAAAGGTGTATACTTTTTACTCCAGGGGCTATTTGGAAACTCAACTATCAACTTGGATGAATCCAAGAATGCTTGCCATGACTTCTTTTTCTTTTCAGCGCCTCCACTACTAACAATATGGTCAAAGAAAAATGAAAGAGATTGGGATCAACTTGACTTTGCTTACCCATATTATCTACCATCTTACCAATGCTCGTGAATAAGTAGAAAGGTAGACTCAAAGGGATTTTACCTGTGAAATGCATCGACAACCTGAAATGATACTGATAAAATCTCCCAAATCTACCTTCACAAGTGAAATATCTCTGGATGAACTTGAGTAGTTTTCTATAGGGTTCAAGAAGATATTCCCTTGGCATAATAGCTCCACATTCTTTGTTTTGTACTTTGGATTTAGGAAGTCTTTGTAGTGAAGTATATCTAAAAGCATGCCCTTGAACCACTGTTCTCTGTGCAAAGGGATCTCTGTAGCAGCTGGAATGGTAACCTATAACACTGGGAATCTCAAATATCCAACCTTAACATCTATCCCAGTGAAGTTTAAAGCAAACTCTTTGGCCAGTTGAACACTGCAACCTTGTATCTTTTCACAAAATCTGAATCAACTAGTCTGCTCGGGTGCAACCCTAATGGTTGGATCTGAGTTTATCAAGGCAAGATCTTGAGGCTCAAACCTGACTATGTCTCCCCCTCTTTGCTTCTTCCTATCTAGTTTGGTCTAGCTTACAATGAAAATAATTCTATGGTTTCTCAATGCAATTACGGTGTTCAACAACTTAACGTAGCAAGAAAGCACAACGAGTATGAAATTAGGGTTTAGATGAGAGTTTTTGGCTGGCATACTTTGAATGGAAATCGAGTGTATTAAAAAGTTTAAAATACAAGAACCCAACACACAGACTAAAATGAAACAATTTGTTGTTTCTAAATGCAGTGAATTTGTAAATACACAGGTGCAACGAGAAAGCATAGCAACTCAGAGGTTATGGGGCGTACAATCTTTTCTGGGCGCTCTTTTCAATTTCTAAGGATGAAACTAATAACACACAACGTGAATCATGCTACAAAATAAAAGTTTGGAACTTGTGAGTGATCGTGGTACAAGAAAACCTCTAGCTTGAAGAAGCGCAACGGGTCCCCTACAGATAAAGCACAACAACTTCCTTTGGATTTTTAGAACATCTAAGGAGGAGGAGAAACTGGTTTGATGGCTTTTTGAGAGCTAAATGCATGCATTTGTCACCTTCCATGCGTTCCAAGCCTCCTTTGTTTAAAATGGTTAGTTGCAAATTCAAATATGAAAGCGTAGCTCAAATGATGAGCGCAACAAAAACTTGTAATGATGATGATGTGATGACTCAACCTTGCAACCAATTTGACAAGACACTACTGAACTTGAATCAATGATGAAAAATCAAATCCATTATAATATTCACTCATGACTTGATTGACACATTCCCCTAAAATTTTTAAACTTAGAACTTAGGAAATCAATGACTATTTCCATCATTATTTGAAACATTTGAAACATAACCCTATTTAGACTCAAACCAATCATATGATCTCACACTTCTCTTAAAAATAAACTAATAACTTGATCTCTAAGAGATCATAGCAAAATTTTACAATTTGACCAAAAATAAGAAAAAGACTAAGCTTGGCTTTCAACTACTATAACATGGGACACTACCAGGCTTGACCTTTAGTCAAAACCCACATTGTTTGACCACTATAAATTGACCATTTGACCTCCTCCAATTGTCCATTAAATCAATTCAGATCATCAATAAAAGAAGTCTTCTACTCACACTTGCCAAAGAGGACAGAGGGGATTTGAAGTTGACCAGTGTTGACCAAGTCCTATTCTAATCTGTTTGATCGAACCTTTGACTACTCTGTTTGACCGAATTTCTGAGGCTTGACCAAACTTCTTTCTTGCTTAAGTTGATTGTAGAGTTAACCGAACTTATGAGGCACATTGTTGACCGAAATTCTGTGTTGGCCGCAGGCTATCTGAGGCAGTTTGATCAAACCTTCTGAGGTAGATTTGATCACAGTTGACCAAAACTTTCCGAGGCAAATTTCGCTGATATTTCTAAGCAATTTTTGGTTGAGGTTTGGGCAGAGTTGATTAATATTCTCGGGCATTAGTTTCACTGAAAAACAAGATTGTACCATTTGTTGAATTGAACTATAATTTATCCTAAAAATGATTGTTGGGTTTTCTCCCAAGGTTGGGTTTCGCAGGTGAAAATTTTGTAGTGTCTACTGTGCTATTCTAATCTCTACTACTCTATTGTATTTATAGTTGAAGTTTTTTTAAGTGAAATTGATAACATGGGAAGTGCAAAAATATCATGAGAAGTAATTATCAGTAGCATAAAATTGTGCTTGTCCTCTTAGCACTAGAAAATCAACATGGTATCAGAGGTATGGTGAAGGAAAAGGACATTGAGATCACTTTTGAAGACACCTACTTCTGCAATCAAATTTTGAGATCAGATCTTTGACGATGGGTTCATCTACTAAGGCAGAGACAAGTTGGAAGGTGCTACAAATTTTAGAGCATAGAAGATAAGGATTGATCTCATGCTTGAAGAAAATGATGTTATGGATTACGTGAAAGGAAAAGTTACTAAACCACAATATAATGAAGGAAAGACAAGGTACAGGAAGCCTGAAATTACTGCAAAGAGGATTCTTGTTGAATCCATCAGAGATCACTTGATTCCATATATTTCAGGGCTGGACACTTCAAAACAAATGTATGTTACCCTATTAGGATTGTATACCATCAACAACATTGGTCAGAAAATGAGCTTGAGGAACCAACTTCCTGATGTTCATATGACTAGAGATGATACTGTGGCTTCCTACTTCATGAGGATCTCTCAATTGAGAGTTCAACTCAAGGCTATTAGAGAAAGCATTGAAGAAACATAACATGTGACTACAGATTTTAATGGTCTACTTGATTCATGGGATTCATTTGCATCTAGCATTTGTGGTAGAACATAAATTTCTAAGTTTGATCAGCCATGGAACTCATGTACTCAAGAGGAATCTAGACTAATATCAAAAGGGAAGCTTTAGAGACCTCAATATGGTGAATCTCAAGAATTTGCATCTCATGCAAAGAATGGTAAAGTAAGAATAATTTTTGTAAGATTTCAGAAAAAAGAATACAGGTAGAAGACTTGCTCCCAATCATGATCAAAAGAATAAAGACTTGTCAAATATTCAATGTTTTCGTTGTCACAAGTTGGGTCACTATAAAAATCAATTCATTGAAAGGAAGAATGTTGAGATTGGTAGTTTGGGAGGTACTCCAAACCCTAGGGTACAAGGTTGTGGAGGAATTGGCATCACAAGGTCACTTGTGGGCTAAGAACCCAAGGTTGGGGCTTTTGCACCCAAAGGAGTTGGGCCAAAACCAAGAATCAAATTGATGACATGACACTTGGAGATGGAAGAGCACCCTTAGAGGAACAAGGGGCAACCTCAAGCACCAAGAAAAGACATGTAAAAGTTGAGATATTAAATTTTATATGTTTATGTGGGTGAATTTGTCTAAAAGATCAAGTCAACCTTAGTTAAGGAGACCCTTCTTGAAGGGCTATACGTCACCTTAAGAGAAGATATAAATAGGAGTGAGGAGGAGCCTTATTCCTCAGCCAATCATGTCACGTATCTCTCATGTAAAGAAAAAACAAGGACGTCGAGTACACCTCAGGGAGCCGCAACCCTAGATGACCACGCGAAGGAGAGAATATGGTATTCTTATACTATTTTGGTCTAGTTATGGATAGGTACATTAGTGTAGAAAGGAAAAAAGGCCGAGATTGGGAGGATAGAATCTTGGCACCAAACATGAGTATACATTCTCTAACAGACCGAGAATCTCAAAGGTGTTGCAAGTGGACGAAATAGAGGTTTTTGGAAGGTCGAGTAGCTTACTTGTCTTCCTATGCTAGGCCGCCTTCATCAGGAGCAACAAAAAGTGGATATAGGTCTTTTGGAGTGGGTTTGAAGGTGGTCTAGGCTACTTCAGATTGCCCTAGATAGGTCTAATTTTCTCACAGTAGTCTTCTCAGATCCGAGATATTTTGGGAGAGATGGAGGGACATCATCTAAGAGAATAAGTGTAGGATTGGGGTCCAAGTATTAGATAGTTGTTGGGATAAGGAAAAGAACAATTTTGGGAGGTTTGTAGTGACTTGTTCCAGTCCTTAAGTGCAATCACTTGAGAAGGAATTTGAGGAGTGTTAGAAGGGAAGAATTAGTTTGAAGCTCAGGGTTTGTCTCTTGAAGGAATAAGGACAACCAAGAGAGATTATTTATTAAGCCCTGGCCTACTGTTGAAAAAGGATTTTCTACAGTTAAAGTGGGAAACCCTCTATGCCCTAAGTTTGCCTCATTGGAGTAGTGCAGGAAGGAAATAGAGGGAATAAGTCCCTAAGAGTTGTGTTCTTGAAGGACTAAGGAGCAGCTAGTGGGCAAGAAGTCCCAAAGACATTGCGAATCAACAGTGGGCAACCTAGAGTTGTTCATAAACAGAGTTGTGAGCAACTCAACAAAAGACCCTATGTGTTGGTTATTGATGGACTAATGATCAGCTAAAGAGAATATTGGAGAGTTGTGTTCAATGACCTAAAGGAGTAGGATCCATTAATAGAGGTAGAGCTACAGATCAGAGCCAAAGGACCAGACATATGTGTTCATGATAGGACCAATGGAGCTGTGAATTGCACTAGATCAACTAGTAGGTTAGTTGTATCTTATTCAAGGTAGATTGGTGGTCTTATTTGTTGACACCAAACCCTAGTTTGTATTCTTGTATTAGTGATTGTATGAGGGCCATGATCCTTGGTACGTGAGCCTTAGACTGTTGTATTATAGATTGATAATATAATGAAGTTGGGTTATTGAAAATGGTAAAAGGTTGTGTATTTTTGCACTAGTTGATTTACTGATGTATTTGTTCCACCGTGTAAACTATTTTGTTGTGGCATTTGAATTGGTAGTATTATAGATTCTAAGACGTAACCTAGAGTCTCTAGTGTTGTGGAAAAACAAAAAAGAATGATAAGAAGAGGAAAGGCAAGTAGCATGCTTCAAAAATAACCATAGATGATGATGAACATCTAAATAAAAAAGAAATTCAAGATTGAAAGCGAACATGATTTTGTTTTGTTTTCTTCTCTTTCAAGTACTGTTGCAGTTAACAGTGACATCTGGTTAGTAGACGATGGTCCCTCCAAACATATGACATGTAATTGAAACAATCTCATAGAATCGGAAGAGAAGAAGTCGGCACTAAAAGTGGAACTTGGTGACAATGGAAAATATGAAGTCAAAGGTGTTGGGTCAACTTCCTTCTAGCTGGAGTTAGGAGGGAATATTTATTTAAATGTTGTGTTGTATGTTCCAAATTTTGAAAGAACCTAGTTTCTACTTTATCCTTAGAATACAAAGGGTACCAGGTTGCATTTGTTGATGGACAGGTTCTTGTATGGAAAAAGGGATCAAGCATAGACTCTACAAAGGTGATTGTTTGAGAGGGAGGCTTGCACAGACTCTCGGACAGTCAATTCATGCATTGGTGCATAATGACACTAATCTATGTGAGTTGTGGCACCATAGATTTTCTCACATTCACTATAAGGATTTGTTATTATTAAGTAATGCGGTTACAAGTCTTCCAGAGCTCCAAGTACAACATGAAAGAGTTTGCAAAGGTTGTGCACTTGGAAATAATGTCAGGGGATACTTTCCAAGCAATGACAACAAATCCAAAGGAATATTGGAACTAATTCATTCAAATATATGCACAGATAATGATAATAGCTTCTTTGGGTGGTTTCTTGTCATATTATGAAACATTTATTGATGTTTTCTCCTGAAAAATATGGATCTACTTCATGAAGAAAAAAGATGAAGTCTTTAACAAGTTTCAAGAATTCAAGGATTAGGTAGAAAAGTTGATAGGGAAGATCAAGACTCTTAAGGTTAGATAATGGAGGAGAATACACTTCCAACAAACTCTTTATTTTTGAAATGAAGCTGGGATTAAGAGGGAGTTGATAGCTCCTTACAACACTCAACAGAATGGGGTTTCCAAAAGGAAGAATATTACTATTGTGGAAGCTTCTAAGGCAAATGATTCATGATCAAGATTTGTCCATGTTCTTATGGGGAGAAGAATCCAAGACAATAGTTTATGTGCAAAACGTAATTCCTCATTGGATTCTGGAATTCGAGACTCCTAAAGAATTTTTTACAGGTCAGAAACCAGAGGTTGACCATTTGAGGATCTTTGGTTTTCATGTTTATATTCATGTACCCAAGGAGAAGAGGACAAAGCTGGAGCCTTCTGGAAATAAGGGAACATTTGTTGGATACAGTGAGTCATTAAAGGCTTACAAAATTTATATTCCAGGACAAAGGAAGATTGAAGTCAACAAAGACATTACCTTTAATGAGGATGCAAGCTTAAGGAAGTCTAAGGATGTTGATGATGATGAAGAACATGCATGAAGCTCCCAAGGATGTAGATTCAAGACCGTCTGAACCTATGGAATACAGTTCAGGTCATCAGCAAGAGCCAAAAGGGAAAAATGATTTCATGGACCCACCTAAGGTCATTGTTCTAGAACCTAAGAAGAGACCAACATGGATTCAAAGTAAATTGCAGGAAGCAGAGAGACATGCAATGCCTCATGGAACTTTCAGAGAGAGTAAATGTCCCAATACTTACTGAGGATATGCAACATTAATGAGTCAATATCATTGATTCTGAGCCATCCAACTATGAGGAGGCAGTAGGTTAGCAAGTTTAGAAGGATGCCATGATGGAAGAATATCAATCCATCATGAAGAATGATGTATGGGATATTGTGCTCAGACTTAAAGGGAAGTTAGTGGTGATTTCCATGTGGATCTATAAAATCAAGAATGTAGTGGATGGAAGAATAGATAAGTGCAAAGCAATATTTGTGGAAAGAGGGTTTCCCAGAAAGAGGGAGAGGATTATGAGTAGACATTTACCCCAATTTCCAGGTACACTTCTATTAGAACTATTATTTCTATTGCTTCTATTATAGGTTGGAAATTGCATCAGATGGATGTGAAGATATCTTTCCTCAATGGAGTGATTGAGGAAGAAATGCACATAGAACAACATCAAGGTTTTGAGGTGCATGAGAGGGAGACTCATGTTTGGATATTGAAAAAAACTTTGTACCGACTCAAGAAGGCACCTTGAGCTTAGTATTATCAGCTTAATGGATACCTGATGAGTCTTGGTTTCACAAAGAGTGATGTTGATCCCAACCTTTACTAGAAGGTTACTGGAGGTGAGTTTGTGATCTTGTTATTATATGTAGATGACTTGTTTCTAACAAAAGCAAAGAATCTCATTGACTAGTGTAAGAGGGAGTTGATTTCTAAGTTTGAGATGAAGGTTCTAGGCTTGAGGTAATACTACGTGGGATTAGAAGTATGAAAAAATCTAGGAGAGATCTTCCTTGGTCAAGGGAAGTATATCATTATGATGTTTCAAAGATTTGGGATGATGGAATGCAAGTCCATGTCTACTCCCATGGTGACGAACTTGAAGAAGCTGTGAGACTATGGGTCATATTTGGTGGATCCCTCTATGTATAGATGATTAATTGGTTCATTGATGTATCTGGTTAATACTTGACCTGATATTTGCTTTGCCGTGAACACCCTGAGTCAGTTCCTAGTAGAGATGAGGCATGTACACTGGGTTGCGACAAAGCGTCTGTTGAGATATAATGAGGTACAATTAGTTATGGTTTGATATATGTCTCAAATGGTGGAGTACAACTGCAGGGATTCTTAGATTCCTATTGGGCAGGGAATGTCGAAGACAGGAAGAGCACATTAGGATGTTGTTTCAGTTTGGGTTATGCTATGGTCTCTTGGATGTGTAGGAAGCAACCATTTGTTGTAATCAACACTGCAAAGGTCGAGTAAATTGCAACTAGTTTGAAAAATTGTGAAGCAGTATGGCTTCATAAGATACCTATAGGATTGTTTGATCATGTGCAAGATTCGTCTGTTATACATTGTGACAATCAAAGCTGTGTGAAGCTTTCAGAAAATTCAATTTTGAATGATAGGTCAAAGCACATCGAGATCAAGTATCATTACATCTGAGCCATCGTAAAGAAGGGAGTTATGAAGCCCCAATATGTTTCTACAAAAAATCAGGTTGGTGGCATTCTCACCAAACCTCTGCCCAAGGCAAAGTTTTCATACTTCCGGGACAATCTTGGAGTGGTTGAGAATGATTCCCTCATTGAGAGGGAGTGTTGATGTTGTAGGATCAAGGGGCATACATTCTCTCTATGTCCAGATATTGATAGGTCGAGGTATTCACTAGGGGCCATGTAATGTGGTTAGGGAGAATGGACCAGAGAGCATCGAGGTCCAAAGTGCTCCCCTAGATTTCCAAGAGGTACTTGGCTAGTGGGTAGAGTGAGTGCCTTTAGCATCAGGAAGGTATGTTACGATTAATTAGTGTGCAGGAATGGTAATAGACTAGGGTCTTACCTTGGGTTTAGGTGTTGAATAGGTTTAAGGTGATGACTTCAATAATTGGTGAACGAGGACTAGTCTTGGCCCAACAATGCCAAAAGGCTAGTGGGATCCCATAAAGCCTTTGGCAAGTGGGTGACTAGATCCATTTGCAAAGGGGAGTTGACTGGTAGGTAACCATTTCCATTTTCATGATGCTGATGCAGGATGCTTTCCACATGTAGTGGATGGATTCATCAACATAACTAGCTCTTTTAATGTTTTGTAGAGAAGGAGGAATTTTCAGCAAAATGGACATCTAAAGAAGTCAAGATGAATACCTCCCTAGCTAAGAGGGAGTGTTTATTTTTGTAGCTACAGCCAATATTAAAATTAAAGAGAGAATATTTTTCTTAGGTTCATGTTAGCTCCAGGAGGACAGGTCGGCCCCACCAATTGAATGGGTTTGACCCTTGGTCAAAATCTACATGGTTTGACCACTATAAATAGACTATTCAATCTCCTCCAATTGGGCATCAAATTAATTTAGATCATCAATCAAAGAAGTCTTCTTTTCACATATTCGAAGGAGGAAGGAGATCTAATGTTGACCAAATCCTATTATGATCAGTTTGACCAAACCTTTGACTGCTGAGGGTTTTTTGAATTTCTATGGGTTGACAAAACTTCATTCTGGTTGAAGTTGACTGTAGAGTTGACCGAACTTCTGAGGCATACTGTTGATTGAAATTCAATTTGACAAAAACTTCTGAGGCATACTTGAATGCAATTGACAAAGACTTTCTAGGTAGTGTTTGGCTGAGGTTTGGGAAGAGTTGACCGATATTATTGGGTAGTTGTTTAACTAATATTTTGGGCAGTTTGGACCCAGTTTGACCTAGCTAGTATATGTGATCTGTTACATAGTAATTTGTCAATCTCCTGACACTCCCCGTTCCTAATCTCGGAGAACCCTAGTAGTGACCACTGTGTTATACTTTCACCATGAAACCTATGCTCTTGCATCCCTTGAAGTTTGAAGAAAGTAGTCCCCATTCCCTTCAGAACATTTCCAGAGAATCCTTCTTAAAACCCAATTTTTAAAGATCAACACTCTTTCCCAGTGTCTCACCTGCGCTGATTTCCAGAGTTTTACACTATGACCCGCGCTGATCGGCGCTACTGTTAGCCCAATACCTACGCCAGTCTACTTTTGGAAAGTTTTTATAAAAGGAAACATAGTTTCACATCTAGAAACTTCTAGTGGCGATGTGCTGGATGCTCATTTGGTTGGATAAGGGCTAAGAACTCCATATAAGGTTCTTTCCCCCTTAAAAGTGGACCTTCCCAAGGAGATAATACCTCCTTCCCCCTTGAGTGGGTCTCATTCTTATCCTCCTCTCCCTATATAAACCACTTCCTCTTACCCTTTTTGGTTACAATATACACAATACAACACATAGTGAAAGTGGTGGAGAGATAGAACCAGCTGCAAAAGTTTGAAATCTTTAGCTTTTGATAGAAGAAGATTAGTTTTAGATGATAAAAGACTAGTGTTTGGTAGCTAAAGTATGAAGAGAGAGAGTTAGATCTTGGAAGCCATTTTATGTCAAGCTAAGGGAGGAAACGAGTGTTGAAAAGGTGTGTAGCAGGACTTGGATACCGCAAAGGAGATCTCCAACGTCAAGGCTTCGATTGTATTTCTCTTTGAAGTTTATTTTAATACAACTAATGTCTTATTTCCTATATCGGGTGTAATATTACATTTGATAGCTTAGAACTAATTGACCTTTTAAGTAGGTCGGATTCGATTTTATGCTATCATGTTTGTTGTTGTTTCTTGCATGTTTGTTTCAGGTACTTGAACGAAAGGAATGAAAGGAAGCTGGAGCAAGGAAGCAAGATCACCATCAAGTGGATTAGTGTTATAAGAGGTAGGCCCTCTTATTTGGTTCTAATCTAAGGAAATTTACATTAGATTGTCTTGTTTGTGGCTAGACCCACACTCTTGGGCTAGAGGGATCGTCTGTGTCCACATAGAGGAGATTCCTACACCACAAATTGGTGACTCCACTAGGGAAATACATCTCCTTTTCCTCTTATTCGATTCTAACCTAAGGAAATTTACATTAGATTGTCTTGTTTGTGGCTAGATCCACTCTCTTGGGCTAGAGGGATCGTCTGTGTCCACATAGAGGATATTCCTACACCACAAATTGGTGACTCCGCTAGGGAAATACATCTCCTTTTCATCACTCTGTTTTTTCTTCTTGTGTGCCTAGCTTGTTTATTTATGGTATTCTGGATATGTATTGACTTGTTTGAAGGCATACAAACACTAGCCCACCCTCTTATGTGTTAAGTATGGCCCTGTGTGAAGTTCTTTTTTATTTTTTCTTTGAATCCCTTGATCAAAGCTATTTTTGGCTAAACAGTCGTGCTGATTAGGCCTATCATCACTAGTTTTAGCTTGACAGTCATGCTGATCGTGCTGATCAACGCTAGTTTCAGCCCAAAGGTTGTGTCAGTCTCTGAATTAAGAAAAAATAAGAGTTTCTCCCATTCCAGTGCCAGTGTATCTTAACCCTCAGACTCCCTTCTTCTTCCCAGAAGTGACTAGAATTCTTTGTTTGTTGGTTGATTGATTGATTGGCTTGAAGTTTCATTGCTTGATTTTTTGAGTTTTTTGGATGGTTTCTATGATCCTAGGGCATCTAGGTTGATTACCGTTCATTTGTTTATTTACTCATTGTGTCAAGTTTCTGATTTTCTGCTTCATTCAATCCATCTTTTAGTCGCAACATCTTCATTGCTTCATTTTCAATTGAATGAGTGAAAGGGCCTCGTTTGTTCTTTTATTTTGAGTGTCCCTTTTCTCTTTTTGAGCATAGATTACATTGCTTGGTTTGTCGACTAAAACATTTATGTGTTTGGTTTGTTCAATTTAGGGAAGAAGTTTCTTTTAGTTTCATTTATCATGCTTTGGATTTGATCGATGCTTCTTTGTTCGGAATTGTGAAATTTTCATTAAAGTGCTTTATGTGAAAGATTCATTTCACATTTTATGAAAAAAACATCATTCTAGTTTACTTAAGCGAAAATATTGCATTAGTAGCGTCATTGAGAAGCTAGAGTTGCATCATCATAAGCATTGGAAACAAAATGAAACTTCTTTTGTTATTAAGTGAAGATTAAGTACATTTATGACATGTATTAGTGAAATATTTCATTCTTGATTGTTGCATTGATTATGTGCTCTCTATCCCTCAATTAGTGTTAACTTTCATTGAAGAAAGTTTTATTTTCTCAAACAAATGCTTATAGGAGTTTTCAGATGACAATGGTAGGGCCTTGGAATTGAAACCTAATTCAAGATAAACCATTAAAATTTATTGAATTAACCTAAGGAAGCATTGAAACTTAATGCTCACATTTAGTGGTCTAGGCTAGAGACGTGTTCCGACATCTTTAAACCTAGCAGTTGTCGTTCGCTTCAGCATTAGACAGTGCTAGTACGGACTTGTGTTCCCTGTACCGTCGTGTATATAAAGGGAGACCCCACTAGGTTTGCAATCCTTTATCCATAGGAAGTCGAGTCTGCCACTTTGTAAACGTGACACACCGAACACAACATTCAGGGAGATAGCCTGCTCATACTTTTCGGTTTGCCGGGAGGTATTCTGTAGTTCATGGTTATCTGGTAATCCTTTTGCCTAGGTTATCCAATCATTTTGGTATTTTTGACTCTTTAAATTTTAAATATCATCGAACACTTATCCTTTCGAGCTCGTTCAAACCGAAAGTGACTAGAGTCACCTTTTGTCCTTTTCTTGGCTCTTAAAATATGAAAAGGCAAAGTTTTGTTTCAATGTATTAAAATTGATTGTCCATGAAATATTCCTGGTTAAAGTTATTTTCCTTAGTGATTCTTTAGGGTTGATTCCAGTGGCAACATTTCCAGAGTCTGCCAGTCAAAGATTCCCCTCGGATGGGAATCATGGTCCTTTTCCTTCTTTTGGAAATGTTGGTGCTCCTTATATGGCAACGTTGTCCCTCCCTGGGTTAACCATTGGTTTACCTATCTGGTTATTTTCGACCTCGGTGGTCCCGAGTGTCCTAACTCCTGCCCATCCCTCTCCTTCTTTTGAACCACATCATGTTGATTATAAAGTTGACCTCTCACCTTCTTCCCCTACTTCGCCTGGTGAAAGTTTGAAACCCAGTAACTGGGAGGCTAAGAAGAAGGAGAAGAACACGCAGAAGAAGAATTCAGATAAGTGAGAAGCCAACCGTGTAGCTGTTACTCCAAATGCACCTCCCACAGACAAACCTTCCGATCCTCCACGGAAGGTCAGATTCCCTTGCAATTTGTGTACGGGTGACCATCTCCTTCGAGACTGTTCTGACATTCCTAGAGCCTTAGAGGTATGGTCTCAAGGTCTAAATCAACCATCCCTGTCGACCTCTAGAGATCATGTCGATGTTGCACTCTCGCTTAGCGATGGTAAGAATAAGGGAAAAATTAAATTCCCCTGTAGGTTATGTGAAGGAGAGCATCTTCTTCACCTTTGTCCTCTTATGGATAAAGCTTCCAAAGTTTTGGAAAACCTTACAGCTCCTCAACCTCAACTTCCTGCTGGTTATTGGAAGCTTTCTTCTAACCATCTCCTAATTGGTAAAGAGATTGACTTGGATTCATCTCTTGCCCATCCTACTCTTCCTGAGCATGACTCTCTTGTGTTTGTTCCGACTAACCATTAGTCGAAAAGAGTGCCGACTTGGCTCCGCCTTCAGTTGTTCTCTTTGTTCTCAAAGAGAGTGGTGATCATGCTACTCATTTTCTTCTCGTCTCCTCATATTCTCATGAATTAAAGAGTGGCCCTCTCGTCTCAGTTGTTCAGGAGAGTCCTTCTCCTCTTCTTACAGAACATGGGGGGAATAATATGATACCCCCACAAAGTAGTTCTGTTGTTTCTTTTGATTGGCGTCCACTGACTGCTTTCCACCTCCCATCTTATGTACCTTTCCAGATCATAGTACAAGCCTATGATATGGTAGTATATGGCACTACATTGGATGAAGTCACATCTGTTAGCATCATGTCTTCTACTACTTGGCAAGATTTGGGTTCCCCACAGCTTGTGCCTGTCACCCAAAATTTGTTGGCTTTCAATAGATGAAGGTCAGCCCTTAGGGATCCTTCCAAAGTTCCCTATTACATTGGGAGGAAAGACCATCTATATAGACGTGATGGTAGTCCAAGGTCCCTTAGATTTCAATATTCTCCTTGGACGTGACTATGTTTATGTCATGGGAGCTCTTGCTTCTTCACTTTTTGGTGTGGTTTGTTTTCCACATGAAGGGAGAATAGTTAATATTGATCAATTGTCATTCATTGGTCACCAGGTGCCTCCTATGCAACCATTATCCCCTATTGGTTCTTGTTTGTAAGCAGTACCCTCCCCGTCATAGGTCAATTATGTGGCTACCCATTCCGTCTCCACATCTGCTGATGATGACACAAATGGTATAGTACATTATGTACTGGGGGTGTTGGAACCCGATCTGTCATTGGTACCAGTTGAAATGTATTCCTCCCAGAAGATGGTTCTCTCATCTAATGAGGACCTCTTGAGAGCCATGTTCTCATATGGTCCATGAACAAGGGCTAGAGCATAGTTCGTTGTCTTGTTTCAAGCTCATTAAAAAATGAAACAAGGGGTCAGAGCATAGTTCCTTGTCTTGTGTCAAGCTCCTTAAAAAATGAAACAAGGACCTTGGAGCAGAGTTCCTTGTCTTATGTTAAGCTCCCTAAAAAATGGAACAAGGATGTGAGAATAGTTCCTTGCCTTATGTCAAGCTCGTTAAAAAATGAATCAAAGAGCCCAAGGATAGTTCTTTTACAGTGTCAACATTGTTAAAAAATGAAACAACTCCTTGTTCCAAATCGAGTCTTTGATTAAGATCTCATAAAATCTCAGTCGAGTCTTTCCTGGATCTCGAAAGTGAACCTTCATTCCATCCACCTAGCTAAATGAATGAAGCTTAGGGGGCATGTACCTCAAATTGAGTCATTAAGCTGAGGGCATGCAAACTTAACTCAAGCATAGTTTGTCTTTGTTTCAAGCTTGTGTAAAAATGAAAGCAAACTCAAGCATAGTTTTTCGTTTCAAGCTTGTGTAAACATGAAACCAAATTCAACCAGAGTTCCCCATGGTTCAAGCTTGTGTAAAAATGAACCCATGCTTGATTTACATCTCGTGATTTCCATTTTTATCAGCTAATTTCTGCTGGATGAGCCTTGGCTGTTTCATTCCATTGCCACCATATTTTTGGCTGGTCATAGCTTTCACTTGGTTGTTCTTCCTTTCCCGAGGAATCACATCGATGAGTGGTTTTACTAGCCACCCTCTTGACCTCTTAGTTTTTGAGCAGTTCCACTATAACTAGAACCGGTTGCTAACCTTTATACCACTCGTTCCTCTAGGACAAGTCACCTTTAAGCTCTTTTCTGACTTGTAAAAAATGAAGAGATTGCTGAGTATTTTTCCCTTTTAGACTCGTTAAAGAAAATAAAAGCAGGGAGTCATCTTTGAGCTCTTTTCTGACTCTCAAAATATGAAAATATTGCTGAGCTCTTGTCATTTTGAACTCGTTAAAGGCTACAAAACATCGTTTACCCAGTATACGTTTACTCTTTTTTTCGGGCTGGGATAAAAATATTTATGAAAAAGGTATACCTTAGTCAAACATGAATAGGAGGTTCTCTTGAATATTGTTTTCTACCTTTTTAGGTTCGAGAGACAACTTAACGAAAAAGGACCCTTGGAGTTTTCTTTTTTTTTTGTCTTTTTCAAACTCGCTAAACATGAAAAAAGATTTTGAGTTTCACCTTTGTCGGACTCGTTAAAAGATTAAATGACATAGAACTTGTCATTATGACGAGATCGAGCTACTCCTTCCTAGGGCTCGTAAAACTTACTAGGATGGATCCATCCGAAGAATGGACTTATATTACAAGCATATGTTATTCCCATCAAGCTTGTGTAAAAATAATTGGGGTACTCACCAGAAATGGTGGGGGAAAATTGGAAGTATTTCATCAGTTGTATTCTTCATTTGAGGAAGCATGTACCTCTTGAATATTGACACTCATATGCTATTCATGTAGGGTTTTAGGACATCCTCACTCTATCACTTGCCTCCCTGGGTTTTGGGTTATCCATTTTAAACCTCTCATGGGATCTCTGCCACATCACCATGACCTTTGATCCTATGATGTCAAATGCTGCAAAAATCCGGAGTCGTGTCATCCACATGTTCAAGAGAAGCCTTCCTACATGTACATTGTCTAATCATATGTCACCATCTTGGATTACTCTCATTCATTGTGTTTCCCATTTCGTGTTTATGATGAAGCATTCATTATGACCTTCCTTCGACAGATCACTTCCTTTCGACTTCAGCTCATTATCCAAGAAGTTGATCTAGAAACTCCCTTCTAGTACCTTAGAGCTTGCATGACTCAATGACAACTTATTTGCACTCGACGACAGGTTCTCATCATTGGCCCTCGATCGAGTGATTTGATAGGTGTTTGACTTCAGTTTCTTATTCACACTTCGTGAATTGTATTAATAGTACCTTGAGAGCCATTGACATTATGGGTGGTTTCTCTCGCGATTGTTAACGATTCACATCATTGGCCGATAATCAAGTGATTTTCTAGCATGTTCGACTTCAACAGGTCTATTCACATGTTATAATTTGTACTTTGATTAGGTTGTGTTGGAGTGCAACACCCTGGGCTTAGATCACAAAAGTCCAGGTTGCGAGAAGTGATGAGTCATTCATGATTATATACATGATTCTTTAGACGGATCGCTACGACCATGCCATGGGTATCATTTTGATCCTGCTCAGTCAAATGGGTGTTGTTATCACTCAGGTTGTCCCTAAGCTCCTGAAGGGATACGGCCGAGGTAACCACAAACCAATCTTTGGATTGCAGGTTCTAGCCCACCTACAATCAGAGAGGGATCTCTCTTAATGATTTAGCTTTGTTGATGATGATTTTAGGCTAGCTATTGGGTTTAGGGGTTTTGATTTTTTGTTTGGATGGAAGATGAATGTAAGGAAGATAATTCCAAACAGAGAGGCAAGGGAAAGTGTGATAAGTTTCAAAACATTGGGCATGGAGTCATGGATTAATGCTTGCTGTTGCGTTTTCTTGGTCACAAGAGGATTATGGAGCGGGATAGCTACACATGAAACAATACCAATTTGCTGAAAAGATGGGATGAAAGTCAGAGATGAAAGGCAATCAAGAATCTTTCATTAACTAACAGGAAAGAGGTGAATGAATGGTTATCTAGGAGCAGTTAAGAATTCTAAAACTAGCATTCATATGTGAAAGAAAATAGCGTAAACAAGATCATTTAAGTATGCATGTTCATAACTATTCCTGATGAAAACATGAAGAAATTGCAGAAATTGAGCCTAAGGTGCAGCCAAGCAAATCCTAAACTATTCTTCTTTTCTGCAATTTAGATGGTGGATTGATGATAACACGAACATAAAAACTAAACAGAGTTAAAGAAACACTTATTGAACATGTAAAAGCACAGGAATTTCATAGTCACTCCTCGACCAGTTAAACACAGCAGACAGTTTTAGAATCCATGCTTTCAGCAGTCTTTGATTATAGAAAGTATCACATTTACAGTGCGAGTCTTTGCTCAAGCAAAATATCAAACTAACAAAGATCAAAACAACCAACCAACCCCTACTCCATTTTTCAGGGTGGTATATATAGACAAAATATCTAAAGTTATTTATTACAACTGACCTAAACATGTCTGCAAGAAAAAGCTTTCTAAACCTAACTTATGCTGGAATTAACTGTAAGTACATCTTCTTTGGGCTGCGCCAGTGGCAGCTGGATCAAAATTGAGTTAATGTGATGTCCTCTGTGGCTTGGTGCAGTGATTTTGTAATAACTGTGCATCGAGTTTTGGTCCACTGATCTCCTGTGAGTTTAATGTGCAGTCATTTGTGTTGGTGAGCTTTCAATGCTTCCTCAACTGCTTCTTGACTTTCAGGGCTTTCCTTTTAATGCTGGATTTGCCTCGAGTCCTGAGAGAATCTCCTCTGATACACTTTGCCGCTACACTGATACTCTTTGACATGCTTTTTATCTTCATATCCGCTCTGATACTCTTTAACCTCTGAACTGAGTCTCTCTCTGTCTTCAGATACGTTTAAATTAGCAAAATCGGGCTTTTTCTGCCATTTTCGGTGCAAAAAGGGCCGAGGAATCAAAAGATTCCCTAAAGATTCTCCAATATGGCCCATTTCCCGTAGTGATGCGCGATTAGCACTTCGCGCTAATCGCACATTGAAAACTGCCTCTGTTTTTCATTCTGGAGCTCCGAAGCTTAACTTTCGCACTTGCGCATTTTTATGTTTTTTTGGCTGCTGACGTCAACATGAAGTCAGTGGTACGGCGGATGACGTCAGCATGATGTCAGCAGTGGGGTCCTCTGGTACATATGTGACATCAGCATGCTGACATCAGCAGGGTGACGTGGTAGTATAGCGGGGTGATGACGTGGTGGGACACGGTGGCAGGTGATGTGGGCCAGGCGCAGGCAGGAAGGGGTGAGGTGGAGCTGACGTGGCGGGATGATGCGGCGCTCCTGTCATGCAAGGGGAAAGGCGGTTTTGGGGTTCATCGGACCGCCTTTGGTACGGAGGCGGTTTCTGTCAGGGGCGGCCTGATGCAATGGGAAGGCGCCAGCTGTCCCGGTGTACGATGGTAAAACTGTCGGACATCGGGTGCGAACGTACCCATACAAAAGGGTGCACGATATGAATAAGGGCTGTCAGATCTGGGGGAGGCGATCTGACGGTGGATGGGCGGAGAAGGTGCGCGGGGTTTAGCAGAAGTGCGCGCGCGTTATATTTTAATTTTTTTGCGGCGCGGGTGGGTAGGAACTTTAGAAAATGGTGCTGGCGCGTTGGTTTATTTATTAATCAGATATTAATAAATTCCAAAGAAATGCGCGGGGGGGTTAGTTTTTGCATTTGGAGAGGGGTTTTTGTGTTTTGGAAGGAGTCCAAACACTAGGGAAGGGGAATTATGCAGAGATGAGGGCTCTTACTAAGGTCTAGGTGACTTAGTAATTCCCAGGAAGATATTTATGGTTATGTTTCAACCAGGGGGAGGGGATATTTACATAGGGGAGTTATTAACATAGTTTTAATAGGGGGAAGGGAAAATAGATAGGGAGTTAAATAATAATGTCGGTAGTCAATATGAAAATGACAAGAAGAGCGCTAAGTCCCAGAGATCTTAGGATTCAAAGGGGAGATAGGACTTTGTAGAGAAAATATGTACCTTCCTTGGATAAAGCAGATCTTTTACCAAGTCAAATGATATCAAAAATGATGAACTAAGAGATATCAAGAAGATCTTGACCTCTTCAGGGGAAGTTAGTAAGTGATTTGGGGAATAAAAAGAAGGGTAAGTTAGTCATGCCTCACTTGAAGTTCTTCAAATGGGAACTGCCTGCTGACTGTGATCTGTATGAGTGTAACACTTGAAAATGTGGAATTAATCACAAATCAACATTCTGCAACCTCAAAATTACCTACCCAGCCTACTTACCTAACATTTTTTCTTCTTTTTGGTTTGGGTGCACTTGGACTTGCAAACCCAGCTTTTCAACTTTTTCTTTTCATGCCTTCCTATCTACATCTACACTTATTTCTTCCAAGGGCCCAGATTAGGCAGTTGGGTTCCTTTGATTCTCTACCTATCTAAGAATTTGCCAAGATTAAGATGTTTGGACAGATTATTCATTCTCTATATTCTAAAACAGGAAATTGAAACCTAGGGAGACCAAGATTAAGCTGTTTGGACCTCTCTTCAGCTGAAAATTGTACAAAAATGAAATAACTCTTCAAAATTGGAATGCAGCAGAAGAGCTTTGAGTAGCATTCTTTCATGGCCTCTTTCTTTGGTGACGGTTAGCAAATATGGAGCATTGCAGCATGCAAAGTATGACATATTTGGCCTGTAAAAATGTCCATCATGAAATATGAGTAACCTGCTGCAACAAGAGGCTAACAGTGGCTCCACTTGGGGATGGCTTCTCCTTGTGAGAAGCCAAGAACAACAGGTCAGACTGCCTTGATCTTCTGTTGTTGCTGTATTTTTGAAAACTTCTTAGTGCTGACTGATTAGATAACTTTGAAATTTGGACTGCAAACAACACTTTCCTTCAACTGATTAGCTAGTGAATTATGAAGCACCACCTGCTTTCTTCTGCGTGCTTTAGCATCTGGACTGTTTACAAAAAATAAAATAAAGTGCTGATATATACAAATATTTATGTACAGAAAATAACACCGCCTGTTCTTTCTTTCAAAAGGGATCATGGTAATGTTTTAGCATTCGACCATTAACAGGGCCTTCCTCCGCTGTGCTGCCATCTAGAGATTTGAGAAAATATGTGTTATTGCCTTGCACAACACTGATAATGTATGGACCTTTCCATAGAAAATCGAATTTGGAATGCTTGCCCTTGTCCTCTGTTCGTGAATCCCACCTTAGAACTTTGCTGCCAACCCATAAATCCTCTGCTTTAGCTTTCTTATCAAACATCCTTTTGAGATTTTCTTGCAACATTTGAGCTCTGTCATACACTTGTTCTCTGGTTTGCTGAAGATGAATGGTTTGATTTACTCTTCTCTGTATGTCATTTGGTTCAGCTTGAATCTCCTGCAACAGTTTGATAGTAGGAATGCCCAAAGATGAAGGAAATTTTGCCTCCATGCCATATACTAGCTCATAAGGGCTCATCCCAATGGGATTTCTTAGTTGAAAGTATGTCTGCCCACAGAGCATTTGTGAGCTTCCTATGCCAGTTCTTTTTGTTTTCCTCTAGCAGCTTCTTTATGATGTTAATGAGGCTTTTGTTGGATGATTTGGCCAAGCCATTACCGTGAGGGTAGTAAGCTGTGGAGTGGCCCAAGGTAATGTGGAATTTATGGCAGAAGTTGATGATCTTTTTGGATTTGAAGGCAACAACGTTGTCGGTGATAATCTTCTCAGGGTAGCCAAATATGGAAAGGATATTGCTCTCAAGGAATTGGATAATGGTGGAGTCATTGGCTTGTGTACATGGGATGGCTTCAATCCACTTAGTGAAATAATCAATGGCTGTTAAAATCCACTTGTGCTGGCCTGAGGAAGAGGGATGAATTTCTCCAATGAAGTCGAGACCCCACTGTTGAAAAGGCTTTTCGGTTGAAATGGGTTTGAGGGGCAGAGCTAGTAATTTTCTTTTCCCTTCAAAGATTTGGCATTTGTGACATGAAATAGCAAATTTCTTGACATCTGTAAAGAAAGAGGGCCAATAATAACCAACCCTTAAAATCTTGTCAGCAGTGGACTTCCAATATAAGTGTCCTCCACAGTCCCCTGCATGAAATTCTTTCATGATGCTGTTAGTTTCATTCACAGTCAAACAATTAAGCAATATTCCTTCATGATTTTTCCAAAACAAAGCACCATCTATGACACAAAACTTTGATGATTTCATCCTTAAAAATCTTTTCTTGGTCCTAGACAATCCTGGGGGAGCACACAGGGTTAACAATACAAAGCAAATATCAGCATACCATGGGGATTGCAAAAAGGTTTCACTGATCTGTGGAGTCCCCAGCTCCGGTTCATTGTCCTGTTGATTAATGTCTAAGGCTTGGAAATTTGTTTCGGACATTAGTTTGGCTAAACCTTGTCCTTTTATCAGCTTGGTAGGTTTTATTTCAATGTAATATTCAAGAATGCTAGCAATCCATTTGCCTCTTTTACCTTCTAGTCCCTCTTGAGTTAATATATCTTTTACAACAACGTTTGGGACGTAGGCAATCACATGGGAGTATAAGATGTAAACTCTGAAGTCTTTGATGGCCTTAACTAGGGCATAAGCCTGCTTTTCCATAATCTGATATTTCAAGGGTGCATCTCTTAAAGCTCAGCTGAAGAAGGCAATTGATTTTTCATTACCTTGATCATCTTTTTGCAACAGGACAATGGCTATGGTGTGCTCAGATCCAAAAGAAAAAGTGATAAAATCTTTGTCGAATTGCTGACTAGTGAGGACAGGTGTTTGAGTCAAGGCCGTTTTGATACTCTCGAAAGCTTGCTTGGTTTCAAGAGACCATTTTACCTTGGCATCCTTTTTTAACATATTGCTCAATAGCCTTATTAGCTCAGCTAGGTTTGGGATAAATCTCCTTAGGAAATTGATCTTTCCCAAGAATGCTTGTAGCTCTTTCATGTTTCTTGGATATGGGATTTGGAGGATAGCTTGAATTCTTTTAGGATCTATTCTAATCCCATCTTTTGATATGATGTGGCCTAGAAGCTTGCCTTCCTCAAGGGCAAACAGGGACTTCTTAGGATTCAAGGAAATGCCATATTTCCTGCATGTCATGAAAATTTTCCTTAGATGTTTAAGGTGCTCTTGGTCAGATTTGGAGAACGGGGTTAGGTATCCAGGTATCAAGGAAATCATGTATCTCCTTGCAATTCAATATCCATTACCTTTGAAAGTCTTAACACCAGCGTTTTCAGCCCGAGGCATTTAACATACTTAATGTTCCCGCACGTGTGGTAAGGTTGTCTGTCTTGGTCATCTGGGTGAAAGTATCTGATTAAAACCTGAAAATCCATCTAGTAAAGAATTCTAGTGATCCACTACTCCTTTGTAAAGATTGGTCCATTTTGGGCAAAGGATAGTGGTCTTTCAGAGAGACCTGGTTTAAATTTCTCAAGTCTACACACAGCCTTATCTCTCCTGATTTTTTCCTTGTGGGAACTAAGTTAGATACCCATTCAGAGAATCTGATGGGTGCAATGATATCTGCTTCAAACATTCTCTTTATTTCTTTTTCAATGAGGGGAAGAAGCATGGGGTTGATTCTTCTAAGCTTCTGTTTGAACGGTTTTTGATTTGGTTTTAAGGGAATGGTGTGTTGGATCACTGAGGTGTCATAGGACTTCAAGTCCTCATAACTCCAAGCAAATACATCTTAGAACTCTTTGACCAAATCCACATATTTTGGTTTTTGATCAGGGGGCATATTTTTGGACAACTTAATCATTTTGGGCTGTTTTGCTGTTCCTATGTTGTGTTCTTCTATAGCAGCATTAAGGGGCTCCATTTTTGGTTTTTTGGGTACACCATTGTCATCGAACATGTCTTCTAATGGAGTAAGGCCAGCAAGTAGAAAATTAGTCTTTAGATCAATAAACTCATCCTCTGCTTTGGTTGTTTCCTCTAAACACATTTGTTTCAACTGTTCTGTGTTTGCATTGTAAAAAACAGTTGGGTTAAGGATTTGTTTGGCTGTTGCAGCTGTTACAGCCTGCTGATTTTCTTCTGTTAGCTGTTGGGAATCGTTCATGGCATCCATGTCAATGTTTGTGTTCAAAATTTCGCCCTCAAGAGTGAGGAAATTGTTAATTTGGGCATCATTTTGAAACACTTACCAATCCTTGACATTGTTAGGGACAGAGGGCCTATGTTTTATCTCAGCAGTGAAATGGTGATTTGGTTCAAAGGGAAGCTTGCATGTGCTAGAAAAAGTTGCTAGACTGTGAGCATGAATGTTATGGTCTCTTGAAATTTTGGCAAGCTTGGACTCATTAAAAGAATTGAGTATTTCTGTGGCAGCAGTCCTGTAAGCTCTCATTCTACTGTAACAAAGTTACCTTTCATTTGTTGTATAATCAGATCAGAGTCACCTAGAATGGACACTTTTGTAGCTCCTAGGACTTTGAGCAATTTTAGGCCTAAGAGGAGAGCTTCATACTTTGCCATGTTGTTTGTACACTTGAAATTTAATCTATAAGCATGGCCTTCTGCATGATTATCATGTGTATTGTAGATCCATACTCCTGCCCCTGCTCCTAATTTATTGAAAAAACCATCAAACTCTAAATACCATGTGATTTCTTGCTTAAGGTTTGTATTAAGAGTTTCAGTTATCTGAGGATTGGGCAGACTTATAATTTCTGTTTTGGGAGGTTCTTCTTGTTTGCTAGTTGCCTTGACTGTTGTGACAATTTCATGGACATTGGCAACTGATTCCTCGCTGATGCATGTTTCTTGCTCTAAGGCTGAAGGCTTATCATCAGTTGGAGGATTGGTGTCATCATTAAATAAAATAAAAGAACCCATATCAGAATGGATTGAGTAAATTGGAAAATTTTGGGGCTTTTCCTCACTGCTTACCACATAATTCATTAGTGTTTCTCTGTAGAGTCTCCTTGGCTATCCAAAGACAAATATAGTAGCATAAGAGAGGTCAAGTTGAAGGGATCCTTGCAGTTTTTCCCCCCATGATCTTGATAGGAGCATGCCATACTTTGTGGGAATGTCAGCAACTACTACGTCCATTAGAATTGTCTTGTTGGGAAATTGGACTAGAGACACACAAAGGACTTTGATTAAGCCTAAACACTTGACTTGACTTGAGTCAAAGGAGTATAAATTCTTTATAAGGCCTTGTGACAGTCAAGGTTCACTTTTCCATTTACAGCTTTGGGCCATAAGGATTATGTGAGGCTCCTGAGTCAAACATGGCATTATGCAAGATTTTGTCATGTATGTGCAAACTGACATAAAAGGGTGGAACAGGTCCATATGTTGATTTACCATTAACTTCTGGACCAAACAACAGCTCAGGGGTATCATCTAAAACATTTACATCATCCCTGACCTCTGGTAGTTGAAGTGACATTTGAATTTGTTGCCTATATACATCATGTTTGGCCAGTTCTGGAAGGGGAATGGATATCTTGAGTTTTCCAATTTCTGCTTCTAAGTTGAATGGTTTCTCCAATGGATTCTTAGGGTTGATAGTAGCAGATCTCTCTTTTTCGGGCATACTCTCTGTGTTTTCTCTTTGAATGTCAGTGTTAGGATGAATGACAGTTTGTGATATCTCTGTTTTGGGAAGATTTTTTGGAGTACCGTTCGGATTTTCTTTTGAGGGAGAGGAAGATAGAGGCGGATCAATAGGAGGCTGCATGTATGTTATATCCTCTACAGTTACCTGATGCGGATTTGTGACAACAATATCAGCTGGTTCTGTTATGACAACATTGTCTTTAATTTTGTTGGGCTGTTTCCTATCCTTTGTTCTGCTAGGTGCAGGGACATCAATGGTCCTTGTTCTCAACTTATATTGTTTGTGCACTTCATACACAACAGAATCATAACCTTGTTTGAAACCAAAAGACTCTCTCGACTTGGTCTGAAATTGTTTTACATCAGGGTAGTTTCGGTCCTCTTGCGTGAGAAAGATTTGCTGTTCATTTTTCGAATCGATCAGGTTCATGTGAGTCTCATCTGTGGGCTCACTGGATGTGGATGCTTCCGCATAGTTTTCTTGGAAAGGAGGCCTAGTATCATGGTCGGGACTAGCCCTTCCAGCGTTTGTGGTCTGATTTTTCCTGAAGTTCGGGTTTCTTATGGTGTTGGACTGTTGTCCTTCCCATGATGATTTTCTCTCAACGCTCTCTACTCTATCTCCCAGCCTATGCGTGCCGTTAATGATAACATCTAGTTTTTGGTCTAAGGCTGAGGGTTATTCCTTGAAGGTGGTTCTTCTTTCAGTTCTGGCTCTGTTTCTTTTGGCAATTAAGTTTGCCTCCACACTAACAGCAACATCTTGCATTTCTGCAAGGCTTTGAGGGGCTCTTTCCCTTAACTGATATGCCATTTCAGCATCAAAACCATCAGGGAATTTGTACAAAGCAAGATCAGGTGGAGGTCTCAAATTTTGAGGTATTGCATTGTAAACGTTATTAAACCTTGCACAGTAATCCAAAACCATTTCCTGAGGTCCTCTTTTGATAGTATCATACTCAGATAATATGTGCAAGGGGTCTTTATTTTTCTCCCATCTGTTAATAAATGTCTGGTATAAGGCTTCTTGATTTAAGATGGAATTGGGTGTAAGTTCCTTAAACCAGGTTCTGACATCACCAGTCAAACTTTGGACAAAAATCTTCATTCTCACACTGTCATCATTGATCTCATAACTCTCAAAGTAATCCTGCATTTTCTTTGTATGCTGTAGGGTTGTGCAGGAATTTGTGCCATCAAAATAGGTAGTTTTTTTCTGATAATCTTGAGACATAGCCCCGGGATTAGCAGGCAACTGTAAGGGTGCATATCTATTAGCCATATTAACAGGGATAAGTGGAACAATAGGGATAAGGGGAACAGCTGGAGTGAATGGGATAATAGGAGCAACCGAGGTAGTATTTGTAGTGAACGGAGGTGTGGAAGAAGTGCCTGGAGAAGTGGATGATGAACAAGGGGAAGAAGGGTTTGAACGGAACAAAACTTTGACAGGGGTTGTAAAACTACTAGGTTAATTTGTTTCGGGAATAGAAGCAGTCAAATCTTCTTGCTGCTCTTGCTTTGTGCGGATTTTAGGGATTATGTTGGGATTTTCAAAAACAGCAGGGGGATTCGGATCTGGATTTGATCTTGTGCAGCGCGAATGCTTCTTGGGAGCCAGCTTCTAACTTGTTTTTTGGGAAATTTTCTAAGAACACAGGTCGACCGAACTTTTTTAAGGTTGGTTTCTTCCTCTGTGGAGCTTCAAACTGGTTTTGTGAGATTAGCTGAGGAGTTCCCCAGTGGAGTCGCCATTATGTTATCACTCAGGTTGTCCCTAAGCTCCTGAAGGGATACAACCGAGGTAACCACAAACCAATCTTTGGATTGCAGGTTCTAGCCCACCTGCAATCAGAGAGGGCTCTCTCTTAATGATTTAGCTTTGTTGATGATGATTTTAGGCTAGTTATTGGGTTCAGGGGTTTCGATTTTTTGTTTGGATGGAAGATGAATGTAAGGAAGATAATTCCAAGCAGAGAGGCAAGGGAAAGTGTGATAAGTTTCAAACCATTGGGCATGGAGTCATGGATTAATGCTTGCTGTTGCATTTTCTTGGTCACAAGAGGATTATGGAGCGGGATAGCTACACATGAAACAATACCAATTTGCTGAAAAGATGGGATGAAAGTCAGAGACGAAAGGCAATCAAGAATCTTTCATTAACTAACAGGGAAAGAGGTCAATGAATGGTTATCTAGGAGCAATTAAGAATTCCTAAACTAGCATTCATATGTGAAAGAAACAGCATAAACAAGATCATTTAAGTATGCATGTTCATAACTATTCCTGATAAAAACATGAAGAAATTGCAGAAATTGAGCCTAAGGTGCAGCCAAGCAAATCCTAAACTATTCTTATTTTCTGCAATTTAGATGGTGGATTGATGATAACACAAACATAAAAACTAAACAGAGTTAAAGAAACACTTACTAAACCATGTAGAAGCACAGGAATTCCATAGTCACTCCTCGACCAGTTAAACATAGCAGACAGTTTCAGAATCCATGCTTTCAGCAGTCTTTGATTATAGAAAGTATCACATTTACAGTGCGAGTCTCTGCTCAAGCAAAATATCAAACTAACAAAGATCAAAACAACCAACCAACCCCTACTCCATTTTTCAGGGTGGTATATATAGACAAAATATCTAAAGTTATTTATTACAACCGACCTAATCATGTCTGCAGGAAAAAACTTTCTAAACCTAACTTATGCTGGAATTAACTATAAGTAAATCTTCTTTGGGCTGCGCCAGTGGCAGCTGGATCAAAATTGAGTTAATGTGATGTCCTCTGTGGCTTGGTGCAGTGATTTTGTAATAACTATGCATTGAGTTCTGGTCCACTGATCTCCTGTGAGTTTAATGTGCAGTCATTTGTGCTGGTGAGCTTTCAATGCTTCCTCAACTGCTTCTTGACTTTCAGGGCTTTCCTTTTAATGATGGATTTGCCTCGAGCCCTAAGAGAATATCCTCTGATACACTTTGCCGCTACACTGATACTCTTTGACATGCTTTTTATCTTCATATCCACTCTGATACTCTTTAACCTCTGAACTGAGTCTCTCTCTGTCTTCAGATACGTTTAAATTAGCAAAATTGGGATTTTTCTGCCATTTTCGGTGCAAAAAGGGCCGAGGAATCAAAAGATTCCCTAAAGATTCTCCAATATGGCCCATTTCCCGTAGCGATGCGCGATTAGCACTTCGCGCTAATTGCGCATTGAAAACTGCCTCTGTTTTTCATTCCGGAGCTCCGAAGCTTGACTTTCGCGCTTGCACGTTTTTCCATTTTTTTGGTTGCTGATGTCAGCATGACCTCAGTGGTACGATGGATGACGTCAGCAGTGGGGTCCTCTGGTATGGATGTGATGTCATCATGTTGACTTCAGCGGGGTGACGTGGCAGTGCGGCAGGGTGATGACGTGGTGGGACACGGTGGCAGGTGACGTGGGCCAGGCGCAGGCAGGAAGGGGTGAGGTGGAGCCGACGTGGCGGGATGATGCAGCGCTCCTGTCATGCGAGGGAAAAGGCGGTTTTGGGGTTCATCGGACCGCCTTTGTTACGGAGGCGGTTTCTGGCAGGGGTGATCCGATGTAATGGGAAGGCGCCAGCTGTCCCGGTGTACGACGGTAAAACCGTCGGACATCGGGTGCTAACGTACCCATACGAAAGGGCACCCGATATGAATAAGGGCCGTCAAATTTGGGGGAGGTGATCTGATGGTGGACGGGCAGAGAAGGTACGTGGGGTTTAGCAGAAGTGCGCGTGCGTTATATTTTAATTTTTTTGCGGCGCGGGTGGGTAGGAACTTTAGAAAATGGTGCTGGCGCGTTGGTTTATTTATTAATCAAATATTAATAAATTCCAAAGAAATGCGCGGGGGGTTAGTTTTCGCATTTGGAGAGGGGTTTTTGTGTTTTGGAAGGAGTCCAAACACTAGGGAAGGGGAATTATGCGGAGATGATGACTCTTACTAAGGTCCAGGTGACTTAGTAATTCCCAGGAAGATATTTATGGTTATGTTTCAACTAGGGGGAGGGGATATTTACATAGGGGAGTTATTAACATAGTTTTAATAGGGGGAAGGGAAAATAGATAGGGAGTTAAATAGTAATGTCAGTAGTCAATATGAAAATGACAAGAAGAGCGCTAAGTCCCAGAGATCTTAGGCTTCAAAGGGGAGATAGGACTTTGCAGAGAAAATATGTACCCTCCTTAGATAAAGCAGATCTTTTACCAAGTCAAATGATATGGAAAATGATGAACTAAGAGATATCAAGCAGATCTTGACCTCTTCAGGGGAAGTTAGTAAGTTATTTGGGGAATAAAATGAAGGGGAAGTTAGTCATGCCTCGCTTGAAGTCTTTCAAATGGGAACTGCCTGCTGACTGTGATCTGTATGAGTGTAACACTTGAAAATGTGGAATTAATCACAAATCAACATTCTGCAACCTTAAAATTACCTACCCAGCCTACTTACCTAACATTTTTTCTTCTTTTTGGTTTGGGTGCACTTGGACTTGCAAACCCAACTTTTCAACTTTTTCTTTTCATGCCTTCCTATCTACATCTACACTTATTTCTTCCAAGGGCCCAGATTAGGCAGTTGGGCTCCTTTGATTCTCTACCTATCTAAGAATCTGCCAAGATTAAGCTGTTTGGACAGATTATTCATTCTCTATATTCTAAAACAGGAAATTGAAACCTAGGGAGACCAAGATTAAGCTGTTTGGACCTCTCTTCAGCTGAAAATTGTACAAAAATGAAATAACTCTTCAAAATTGGAATGCAGCAGAAGAGCTTTGAGTAGCATTCTTTCATGGCCTCTTTCTTTGGTAACTGTTAGCAAATATGGAGCATTGCAGCATGCAAAGTATGACATATTTGGCCTGTAAAAATGTCCATCATGAAATATGAGTAACCTGCTGCAGCAGGAGGCTAACAGGTGTGACCATACTGTGGGTCTTTTCATTTTGATCCTCTCTATGTGGATGCCTGCACCCATGCCGTGGATCTATTTCATATGATCCCTTCAGTTGGATGGTTGTGTCCATGCCGAGGATCCATGCACATGATCCTTTTCTTGATGGATAGCTATGCCTATACCATGGATTCATGTATTGTTATTTTCCTCTCATGTTTACAGTCATGACTCAGATTTTAGATATGTACATGTATGTTTGAGTTGTAGGTCTTCCGATGCTGGTATTCCAAGTCTTCGCTCCGTCTTAAATCATTTAAACCATTGTTCTCAGCTTTGACTTCATGCTTTAGGGGGCATCTATTACACAATAATTTGTCACTCTCCTGTCACTCCCCGTTCCTGATCCCAGAGAACCCTAGTAGTGACTACTGTGTTATACTTTCACGATGAAACCTATGCTCTTGCATCCCTTGAAGTTTGAAGAGAGTAGTCCCCACTCCCTTCAGAACATTTCCAGAGAATCCTTCTTAAAACCCAGTTTTTAAAGATCAACGCTCTTTCCTAGTGTCTCACCTACGCCGATTTGTAGAGTTTTACACTGTGACCCACGCCAATCAACGCTACTGTTAGCCTAATACCCACACCGATCTACTTTTGGAAAGTTTTTATAAAAGGAAACAGAGTTTCACGTCTAGAAACTTCTAGTGGCGATGTGCTAGATGCTCGTTTGGTTGGATAAGGGACGAGAACTCCATATAAGGTTCTTTCCCCCTTAAAAGTGGACCTTCCTAAGGATATAAGACCTTCTCCCCCCTTGAGTGGATCTCATTCTTATCCTCCTCCCTCTATATAAACCACTTCCTCTTACCCTTTTTGGTTACAATACACACAATACAACACATAGTGAAAGTGGTGGAGAGATAGAAAGAGCTAAAAATTATGAAATATTTAGCTTTTGATAGAAGAATATTAGTTTTAGATGATAAAAGACTAGTCTTTGGTAGCTAAAACATGAGGAGCGAGAGTTAGAGCTTGGAAGCCATTTCATGTCAAGCTAGGGGAGGAAAAGAGTGCCGAAAAGGCATGTAGCAGGACATGGATACCACAAAGGAGATCTCCAATGTCAAGGCTTCAGTTGTATTTCTCTTTGAAGTTTATTTTAATACAACTAATGTTTTATTTCCTATATCGGGTGTAATATTACATTTGATAGCTTAGAACTCCTTGACCTTTTAAGTAGATTGGATTCGATTTTATGCTATCACGTTTATTGTTGCTTCTTGCATGTTTGTTTCAGGTACTTGAATGAAAGGAACGAAAGGAATCTACAGCAAGGAAGCAAGATCACCATCAAGTGGGTTAGTGTTATAAGAGGTAAGCCCTCTTATTCGATTCTAATCTAAGGAAATTTACATTAGATTGTCTTGTTTGTGGCTAGACCCACTCTCTTGGGCTAGAGGGATCGTCTATGTTCATAAAGAGGATATTCCTACAACACAGGTGAAATTGACCAAGTTTGACTGAAAAATCAGATTGTACCATTTGTTGAATTTAACTATAATTTCTCCTAGAAAATATTGTTGGGTTTCCTCCCAAGGTTGGATCTCATAGGTGAAAAATTTGTGGTGTCTACTGTGCTATTATGATCTATACTATTCTATTGTATTTATATTTGAGTTTTCTAAAGTGTAATTGCTTAAGGATAATCTAGAAAGTGCAAAAATATCATTGGAAGTAATTATCAGTAGTAGAAAATTGTGTTTGTCCTCTTAGCACTAGGAAATGAATACCTACTAGTTGTTTGGGAAAAATACGACATTTTTTACAGGACAAACACCTTAATAAACTACTCGCACAACCAAATCAAATATTATAACACTCGTGTTTCTATGATCCCATTGAGCTAGGTCGAACGATGGGCGTCCTACATTGGAAGGCATTTGCTAACCAATATAGGGGCATTTCCTAGGTTTGAAACTCGATTTACCTATCTAGCGAGGCTTATGGGTGGTTGCGCTAGGCTCAAGTGTATTTATGGTAGTCCCACTGACTCGATCCTAGGTCCCTCAGTGACAAGCGACAAGTTTATCGATTCTCTTGATAGAAAAAAAGACACACTAGTGTTTTTATGTGGTTAAAAAATTCTAAGAGGGAAACATTCCATGGCCTTAACCAATGTGGCCATTTGAGGAAATTTATTAATGCAATAAAAAAATTTGTACATAAGAGAGTTTCTCACAATCTATCAACAACAAATAACCCTCCATGCTACTTAAATAGATATCATGGACCATTTGGGTGCTAAGCCATGGATCAATAGTCATTAGTATTGAGGATAATTTGACTTGTTTGATCACTCTATGTCTAGAACATATCATGAATATCAGATTCCATAAACTACAAGAACATATTAATGCATTCTAAAAAACCACAAAGATGCATTAGATTAAAGTTGATTTCAACCAACCTCTAAGTGTATAAATATCTTGTCATCTTGCCTTGAGAACAACTTGGAACATAATTGAAGGATTTATAAAGGTTGCACAATAGGAGGATGGAGGCATTAGAGCCTATCCCTCAAAGACAACTTCTTGAACTCTAGACTTATATCGAACTTTCAAGAAGTTCACTTTTGTAGGTCCAGATGTTGTGAAAATGTTTGCAACTTGTTCATATTTTGAGAAAAAGCACATTTCAAGAAAAGGATCATGAATGAAATTTCCAATGAAATGCTTTTATAGCTTAGTGTGTTTGCTGCATTGATTTTTATCTTGATCTTTGGTAATATTGATGGAACTTTGATTGTCACACCATAGGGTGGTTGAATATTATTGCTAGAATTCAAACCATGAAAGAATTTTTCGAAGCCACAAGGATTTTTGACTTGCACTAACAATTGCTTAGTACCTTGCTTCTACTGAACAAGGAGCAATAACCTATTGCTTCGTATGAGCCCAAATGATAGGTCCAAAAAAAAAGTCTAAAAAGATAATCCATAATGGACTTTTGATCATCAGGGTCGCCAACCTAATCTAAATTAGTTAAAGGGTCACTACTACTGAGGATAAGGTCATCAACACAAAGAAAAAGAATTATGAGATGGCTTCCTACTTTCTTGGTGTAGAAATTGGTGTTAGAATGACATCTAGAAAATCCAATGTCAATAAGAAAGTTATACATTTTAGCATACGAAGTGCGACAAATCTTTCTTAAGACCTTAAAGTGATTTCTTAAGGAAACAAACAAGGTTGGAATCATTATAAACACAACTAGGAGGTTGTTTGATGTAGATGAATATTCCCATGCAAGAAGACATATTTAACATCCATATGATGGAACTCCCGTCTATGTGAGGCAACAAGGATTGGAATAAGGAATATTGAATTCGTTTTGGCTATGGGTGAATAGGTTTCATTATAGTCAATGCCTTCAACTTGAAGGTATCCTTTGGCAGCTAATCATGCCTTGTCTTTCAACACTTCCATTTGATGCATATTTAGTTCTATACATCTATTTACATTTGAGAGGTTTTCCTCCTTTTGAAAGAGGTACTAGATCCCAAGTATCGTTTACCATTAACAAGCTATATTATTCATTCAATGCCATGTACGAATGTTTCTAAATCACGATTCCCTGAAAATTTATCTAGAAGGGAGGAGGCTCATTGGAACTATGAATGTTTGTGGCATTGGTATGTAGGATCACCAGTAAGATCACCTCCTAATTTTTGTGTTGAACAAACTCATATCAAAAGTTGTGATGCAGGTACAAGTTCATGTTCAATGGACACAGTTGGGGGAAGGTTAGCATGTGAGGTGGATTTTCATCCTCACACCATCATCTGAAGAAGAAACCATAATAGGCTTAAAAGATGGCACAAACACCGAATTAGGTTCACAGGTGAAGATATTTTCATCAAACTTAACATTTCTTCTAAAAATTATTTTATTGGAGTGAGGTTGAAGAAGTCTATGACCTTTTACGTCATCAAAATATCCAACAAAAATGCACTTCACCACTTTTAAGCTGTGTTGCTTTCCTTTTCTCACAAGGAATGTGAGCCCTTGCTTCACTACCAATTCTCATTAGGAATGTGAGCCCTTGATTCACTGCCAAATACACATGGTGGATTACATTTGGCTTAATTTTAGTCCATGATTCTTTTGGTGTTATATTTTTTAAAGTCTTTGTGGGAGTGTTTCTTACTATGTAATTTTCACAATTGATGGTTTTTGTCCAATATTGAAGACTTAATTCCTTAGATTAGATCATATTGACCATTTCCTTTAAGGTTCATTCTTTCTCTCAACAACACCATTTTGTTGTGCTGTATATAGAATAGTATGTTGCATTGCAATAAGTCATAAGTTGTTTCATTACATGTTCTTAAATTTTGTAGTTGATGTTCAAATTGTTTTTATACAAGGGCCTTGCATGCTAAGAACAAATAAAAACTTGAGTTATTATGAAAGTTAAAAAGTACTTGTATCTAGAGAAAGAAGGAGAACAAAAAGCACCACACAAATCATTATGAACAAATTGCAAAGGGATTGAGGTGTGCCATGACACATTTTTCAAAAATACCTTGATGAGGTTTTGTGAGAAAACAATTGACACAAATACCATCTCTGCAAGAAATGAGAAGAAGATTACATACTATATTTTGATTATATAGTTGCAAAAATGAGCAATAATTTATATGAACAAACAACTAATGCAAAAGTTTGTTGAATTCTTCGTTGTGAGAAATACAAATTGATGGAAAAGACGATTACCCAAAGTTGTAAAATTTATAGAAGTTTGTAATATCATCAACAATTCTAGTGGCAAGGACATGATCTTTTAAATCCTTTATTACAATTTGGTGATAGTAAAATCTCTATTGTTTTCCCTTCACCTGAATGGTTATCTAATACGTTAATAGAAGGTTGCAAGAAGACTCAAAACACATAATATATAGTTGAAATGACCATTATCTACCTGAAAAGTTATGCAATCTACAATGCTAAGATATCTATTATCGACATATATTTGTTTGGTGTTACAATCATCAAGAGAAAAAAAATGGTTTTGTCCATGGGTATATGATAAGATGCTCTAGAATCAATAAGCCACTCATTTGAAGAAGTAGATGTTGCATTGAAGGAAAAACTAGAAGCAGAAAGTGCATGTCCATGAGTAGAATAGTTAGAAGAAAAAGAATCAATACTGATGTTATGCTCCTTCATTGTTGCTTCTAACACCTCCATTTTTTTAGAACATTTAGAATCTAGATGATCATCCTGCCCACAAAAATTGTAATTCTTATCAATTTTCTTACTCTTTGATTTGGTTCTTTGACATCATTGGGAGTAGAAGCTGGCTAAAAGGGTTTGGGACCCTTATTTTACTTGCTGTTTTGAGGATGTTGCTATTTTTTATACTTTGTTTTATCTTTTTGTTGGGCCATTGAGGTTTTGTTGGATGTACGCATAGTGTTGATCACTCCAAGATGCAAGTGCTTGTCATGCTCTCTAATCAAAGAGAGACAAAAATTTGTGAGTGGAATCTTGATATGAAGCCCCTAGAACTTTCTAGTGGCATAAAATGTAGATGCAAACATAGAAGATGTAATACCAAGGTTAGCAAAAATAATATCTATGAATTGATTATCCTTCATATTGATTTTACAATATTTACGTAAAAGTTTTAGTATTTTGAACTTAGATAAATAATCTTCAATGTAATGGAAATCATGAGGGATTAAAGACATTCTTTGATTTTCACATTTATGGCTCAAACCAAATTGTGTTTGTCAAAGACTTTGTTCAACTTTTCTCTAGCTTCACCTAGGTCATCAATTCCTTGAATATGAAACCTCAAATTAGAAGAAATGGACATTCCAATTATTCCATGTGCTTTGTTATTCTGATTATCTCATTTGGCTCTCTTTTTAGCATCAGTTGGGGATTTTTCTTTTTTCAAGGTAGTATTATACAATCCTTTACTTTTTGGTACATCCTTCACATGATATTTCCATGAAAAGTAGTTGGTACTAGTAAGCGAAAAATCACTTGGAGTAACCATATTAAAATATTCAAGTGATATGAATTCAAAAGTTGAAATTGACCGTGGATGGAAAGTTCATAAAAAAATACGTTGTTTGAAATTGAAAATGAAGTTCAAATGTGAAAATTATGCCTCTTTTGAAAAAGACATAAAATAAGACAAGTCCCACGTGGTAGGTAGAAGTTGACCCATATAGTGATGGATGCACTATGAGGTTGTTAAGTAAAAACATATTTCATGCATTCTTTTGCTTTTTCCTATAAGCTTGTTGATATTTCCTTTGTTATGGACAAGAGTCAACCTCCTAGTGAATATTTAAGATTCATTCTACATTTTTATAAAGGTGGTACTCTTTTTTCTCACTCATATATTCAATATATTTTTCTAAAAAACAAGATCAAGATTTCATTATATCTACACCTATGAGTAGACTAGGGGGGTAGAAAGGAAAAAGTAAAAAATAAATTACAATTGAAAGATGATAACCTTACAAACCAAAATTGTTAGCTTTCTAAGATTTAATTGTTAATTTAATAAAAAATCTACAATGAAGAAATTGAAAACTAAACTCCAAACACTTTTACTAAATATTCTAAGTATTCTAACAAATAATAGTAACAGAAAATAAATTCATGAAGACACAAGCATTCAATAAACAATACACCAGAAATTACCCAAGAAATTACCCAGGAAACCCCAACTGGGGAAAACTTGCCAACTTGTGTGTTTTTATTATTCTTCTCAACATTGATCTAAAATAATTATTACAAAACATAGCAAAAATTTTCCCTTTAATTTGTTGTCCCTCAACACACTAATTTATGCACTCTTATCCAACTTAGCCTTCTTGTTTGCACAATTGTACATACTCATACAAGCTAACTCAACCCTCTTGCACAAAGCTAACTTGGCCTTGGAAAAACGTTGTACGTTGGCTAAAAAATTCGCTGAGGCTATTCGACCTCTCTTTCTACCTTAGAATGTTGATATGGAAACCCATCTTCGCTGAGCTGAACAAACAAGTCTCTCCTCATAATGATATGTTATGTTTGCGCCCTTTCTCTCCTCATAAAGTCAACTAGGCTTCCATCTTCCATAAACATCTAAGATTAAAACTAATTGGATGGTTGAGATTGATTCTATTTCAGACTAGGAAAATCATAAATTTCCTAAGTCAAAATTAAGAAAAAATAAAATTGCGCCTTAGCTTCACTTGTGGGTCCCCTTGCCAAATTTAGTGGACTTCTAACTTCATTTAACACTTCCTCTTAGAGAGGAAGGTGTTTTGTAAAACACCGAATTTATCTTTGTAGTAGACGAATCTGCCTCTTGCCAATGCCTTGTTCAAGAAATCTGTTGTCTACTCTTCTGTAGGCACATACTGAAGTTTGAATTTATCCCTCTGAAAAAAATCTTTGATATTGTGGTACCAAATCTTGATGTGTTTTTTGTGGTCATGAAATATTGGATTTCAAAAGATCTTGATGCAATTTTGAATATCATAGTTTATGACCATGGGCTCCAACCTTTGACTGAATAGCCCAACAAGTAGCTTCCCCAACCAAATAGTCTCACAAGCTTCCAAGCTAGAATCCATGTACTCGACCTCAATTGAGCTGAGTGCCACTGATCTTTGGGTCCTGTTGAACTAAGAAACAACTATTGATCCAACACTGAAAGCACAACTTGGCATGCTCTTCTTGTCTACTGAACCCACTGCTCAATCTACATCTATGAATCCTTAAAGAATTACACCATTAACCTTCTTGTACAACAATCCATAATCTACTATACCCCTGATATACCTCAACACATCTTTAGCGACAACCCAATTCACTTTGGTCAACTCAACCATAAATTGGCTCAACTAGTTGACTTCGAAGAAATTTTTTGGTCATGTGTTCACCAGATACATTGATGACCCTATGAACTGCCTATAGAGAGTATCATATACTCGCTCACTTTGGGTGGCATCCTCCTTCCTCCAGTTTGTGACTAGATGCATTGTCATGGGCTTGCAGTCCTGCATGTAGAACCTCTTAAGAATCTTCGGTGTGTACCTTACCTGTCCCAAGAATATCTCCCCTTCACCCTACCAAACCTCCAACCCAAGGAAATAATGTATCAATGGTATATCCTTCATCTCAAACTCATCTGCGATATCTCTCTTAGAGTCATGGATGAGCTCCTCATCGCCTGTTAATATAAAATTGTCAACATATAACACAATAATGAGATATTTTCCCTAAACTACAATATATTATAGGTTAGGGCCAACTTCATTTTGGGTGAAATCCAATTTGAGAAGGTAGTTGTCTATCTGGGCATACTATGCCCTCGGTGCCTACTTGAGCCCATAAAGAGCTCTCTTCCGCTTGCAAAAATGTATCTCTACTGAAAGTCTCAAACCCCTTAGGCTACTCAACATATATCTCTTCCTCAACAACTCTATTAAGGAAGGTGGTTTTCACGTCCATTTGGCAGATCTTCCACCCCATCTGCATTGCAATCACCATAATAGTCCTAATTGATGAATATTGAGCCACTGGTGCAAACATATTATCATAGTTTATCTTTTCGACCCGAGAGAAACCTTTGGCCACGAATCTCACCTGACACTTCTCCACACTCCCATCAGTTACATGCTTAAATTTGTACACCCATCGTGAACCAACCACCGATTTTCCAAGTGGTCTTGGAACAACCTACGAGACATCATTCTGCACGATAGAGGAATACTCCTCCACCATGGAATCTCGCCATACCTGCTGAGAAGTTTTCTCCTTATAATAAGAAGGCTCTAAGTCTATCACCTCAGTCATAAGTGCCATGTACACCGTATATCTCTGTGGATATTTACTCTATCTAAATGTGGAGTTGGGGGCTCCAACTATCTCTTGAGCCTCCCTAATCAATTGACCTTCTCACCTAGATTGTCCTCTCCTTGCACTGGGAGTCACTAGCTAAGTGGGAACCTCTAGCTCTACTCTAGCTCTCCTCTCTCTTCTTGTTCTTGCACTTTCTCCTTAACTTTGTGCTTCTTGGCTTGCCCAATAATCGACGATGATGAAGTTTGAAGAGTTGGTTGAGCCTCTTGCTTGGGAGCTTGTTTCTTCTACTCCTGTGTTCCACCCTTCTCATTCTCCAAGGACTTCCTTAAAGTCCTCTCCTCCTCAAACTTCAAATCACGACTTATCATTGTCTTCCTGAGTGTTGGGAATATTACATCCTATATGCCTTAGATGTCTCACTGTAACCCATGAAATTCCCTTCTCTATTGCGGGCTCTATCTTCTCGCGGCTATCTGAAGACACATGGAAATAAAAAATACTGCCAAATATCCGAAAGTGAAACACATCAAGCTTCTTGCCTATGAAAGCCTCCTTTGGTGTGACTCTGCCTAACAACCCTATGTGGACTCCTAATTTGCAAAAAAAAAAAAAAAATGCATTGTTGCATGCTTCTGCCCAAAGAAAAATAGGTAGTTCCTAGTCATGCAACATAGCCCTAGGAACTCTACAATGCTTCGGTTCTTGTGCTTAGCCAACCCATTTTATTGAGATTTATGAGGTGTGGTGAACTCTCTCTTGATGCCCTCCTTGGAAAACAAGTCTTTGAAGACATTAGAGATGTACTTCTCACCATTATCTGACCTCAGTGCCTTGATCCTCCTACCAATCTGGTTCTCCAGCAAGGATTTGAACTACACGAACTTTGAGAATACCTGCTATTTCTTCTTCATGAAGAAGATCCACGTCTTTCTTGAGTGGTCATCAATAAAGGTGACATAGTATTTGTATCCCACCAAGGACAGAGAGGAAAATGGTCTGCATACATCTAAATGTACCAGCTCCAAGATGCCCTTGGCCCTGTTGTCTCTACTGGAAAATAATGTCTTGGAATATTTTACAAGTATGTAGCCCTTGATCATGTCATACTGATCTACACCGTACTTTGCTAGTCCAGTGGAAATCTCCCTCAAAATCTTCAATGCTCCATGGTGTAAGTGACCCATACACCTATGCCAAAGCTCACCAAGGTCACATCTATGCACACTGATCTCTTTGCTGCTCAAGGTCATGATTGTCCTCAAGTAGTAACCTATAGAGGTTCTTGAAACTAACTCAATATGCTTCATGGCTCCATAATTTAAGGGCTTGAGGAAGGCCTTTCCTTTGCCGAATATAACTTCATAACCTTTGTTTTCTAAGGTTGAGATTGAAACAAGGTTTTTCTCCAACCGTGAGATGTAGATGACATCCATAAGGTAGAGAGGATTCTCATACTCCCTCTCAAACTTGACAGTACCCACACCCTATGCTTGGTGTTAGAGTCCTATATTATAGAGATCTTAGTCATTTCATTCTTTCTATTCATTTGAGGTAATTTGCAAATGTCAGTCTTGATTTCATGAGTATTATGGTTTAAAGGGGTTTGTTATGAAAAAGAGGTCTAGTTTTGGATTGAGTGTTATGTAAAGTTTTTAAGTCAAAAGGGTCTATCACTAAAATCCAAAGTGTTATGTCATGAAGGATCATCATTAAAAGGGTAATCATAAGGGGTAATTGGTCACTATGAAAGAGTATTAAAAGGTCATGTCATGAAATATTTTGGTCATGATGAGTTAGTTAGCTAAGTCATGTCAGTTATGGGAATTAGTTATGGTCAGTCATGTCATGTTTCCATTATTTCAAAAACACCACTTATCCTTATTTCACATCTAGAAGTGGGTTATCATTACTTCAAAAGAAGATCTTTGAAGTATCTTTTCACTTTCATTTTAGCCATTTTAAGATATCATCTACTTTGAAACATTTTGGAGGACAGGAAGAGGAATGCTCCTATTTTCCATTGGGAGTTGTTGCAAAAATTGGAACCTCCTGCGTAACTGACAATTGTTGCGCATTTCAAGAAATCATCGAGTCAGTCACAAGTTAGGGTTTCTCTCATTTCTCTGATATGTTTTATGTTTTATGTGCCCTAGTTAATCTTGTCAAATTGATCAGAGGCCTTCATATTCCCTCCAACCATCCTAAGCTATGACTGCTGTGTGTTTTGTTGTGAAAGATGTTGTACAAAGTTCTTGCTACCACCCACTGTGCATAAAACCCGTTCTTCTGCTACATTCAATATTGTTGTGAGCCATACATACCTCTTTCTTGAATTTTAGTTGAATAACACTGATCAAATCCTTGTTGGTTCTTCCCAAAGAAGCCCTAGTCATTGTTGCTGCACATTGCTTTGCCTACTGCACATCTGTCCTGTCTCCACCGTGCTGTAAATTTCACCTTTTGAAACCACTATAATTTATTTTGAAGAATTATTGTAAGTTTGCACATACTATCTTGGACACTCCAAATATTAAAAGAAGGTAAAGGGAGGAGACATTGTAAGATATGAGCCCTAAGACCTCAGTCTAGTGAACTTTGACCCTACCATCAGGGTGTCATTTGAATAAGTTGGGTGTATTTCTTTTTGTGAGAAGATTAAGAGCCAGGGCCACCACTTCCAACTCACTAAACAATTTGCATTGAATTTCAAGGGGAAGGAGGTAAAGGTTGGAAATTTGGAGTTTGTTGTCTCTGAGCAATAAATAGATGCAGCCAGTGATATCCCTTTACATGGTGAAGAGTGGTTTAAAGGCATGGAGTTGTATTTAGCTCATTTTAAGTACTTTTTGAAGCCACAATACAAGGAGGGGTATGGGTCCATTATCCCAAGGGGTTATCTACTGGACCACTATAGTAAGTTATTGAAAATGATTCAAAGGTATTTTACATGTGAAGGGAGGTTCAACAAACTCTATCAGTACCACATTATACTTCTCATGCATTTTACATGCAACAAAGCCTTGAATTTGCCTTATTATTTGTTTAGCAGTCTCAACAAAATGGCTGAAAGAGTTCAAGCAAGGGGGAGTCAGATTGAGCCTAGCATATTCCATTTTTCATTGATTAAGTTGTTGGTGCTAAAAGAGCTTGACAAGAGGGAGAAATCATGGAAAAAATTCTTGATATCTTCAGGGTGGATGTCATAGTCCTCTCACAACCTAAAGAATAAGAGAGACACCCCATCAGTTGCAACCAAAGAAGCCTCATCTGCAGCAACTGGCTCAGTGAAAAAGATTTTGATTAAGGAGAAATCAATGGACAAGGGAAGTGCCAAGAAGCTTCACTTTTCACTCGAGATAGAACACATGGTTAGGATACCAAGAATAAGAGCTTCAACCAAGAGATTTCCTGTACACCCTACACCTAGTCAAACCATAAATATAGCAAAGAGCACACATGAATGAGTGGAAGCTAATGAAAAGGATCAAAGAATCAGGGAGCTGCAAGATCAACTTGGTAAAACACATCTAATGATAGCATGACTGCAACAAGAAAACAAATATCTCAAGAGGAAAGCCTCACAAGAATCTGCTAATCCCAATAAGGAAGAACCATCAAAGAGAGCTTTGGTACCTACTGTTAAAGACAAAGGCAAACATATAGCATACATAGAATATGTGTAGCACATGGAAATTGAGTAGTCTAGAGGACCTAGAACTAGGTATGCTGTTAGGAAAATGGAGATGAAGGTGAAAGAAGTTGCTCAGCCAAAACAGAGGATAATTGAAGTATATGTTGAGAAAAATGAGTTCAATAGAATGATGGAAAAATAGAGGATGTTCAGTAGCAAGTAGATTGAATCACAGAGAAAGATCAAAGGGATAAATTGAGGTTATTTAATTAATATCGAATTGTTGAAACTGTCCTCCAAAAATCCAAACACAAGTTGAAGTGGACCTTGCCTTTACATATGCAAGTAAGAAATATTTATACACATAATTTGGTATTACAAAGGAGACTCAGACAAGTAAAACAACAAATGACTGAGGCCATGCAGTCTAGAAGAAGTAGGAAGAGGGGTAGTTTAGACATACTTGTAGAAGCAACACATAATTAAAGTTCATCAGGTGGATGCCCCAAAGTTATGAATTTTGTATTTTTGCTTATAAATGAAGAAACATAGCAAGACATGCTGTGTTAAGATATTCCGACACGTAGGAATAGTTAAGTATAACTTGGTCTAGTATAGAGTTAGGTAAAGTGTGTTTCTTTACCATATACATTTGTAACTTACAATCCGATGGTCACGATATGTAGTGATCCGACGGTTCATTCTCTCCTCGGTATTACCGACACTTGATCCGTGGCTTGACAC
>APFE030612244.1:0-13010 GCA_000404065.3 Pinus taeda | reverse complement strand
AGGAAAACTTTTGTATTTAACCCATACTCGTCCTGATCTTTCCTTTGTTGTTGGCCTTATTGCTCGGTTTATGCAAACCCCACGTGAAAGTCATTGGAAAGCAGCTAAACGAATACTTCGTTATGTTCACGGTACATTTCAGTTTGGCATTCATTACAATGCTGAAGCATCTCCTCTTTTGGTTGGTTTCACTGATTCCGATTGGGCTGGTGACCCTGATGATCGGAAGTCTACTGCTGGTTATGTGTTCACTCTTGGTTCAGGACCTATTACATGGGCTTGCAAGAAGCAAGCTGCCATTTCTCTTTCTTTAGCAGAAGCAGAGTATCGTGGTGCAGTAGAGGCTAGTAAGGAAGCCTTGTGGCTTCATTAGATCCTATCAGAGTTTGGTTTTCAGCAGCAGCATCCGACTACACTTTGGTGTGATAATCAAAGTTCCATTCAGCTTTGCAAAGATCCAGTCCAACATCAGCGCATCAAACACATTGAACTGCACACACACTTCATCCGAAAGCTCATTCATGACCATGTTCTTGAAGTGCAATATTGTTCAATAGATGATCAAGTTGCAGACATCTTTACAAAGGCTCTCATAGAGGCGAAGTTTACTAAACTTCGATTATGGTTGGAGTTCAGGAAGTTGTCACTAAGGGGGGATAGGCTCTAGTGCCTCCTTCCTTCTCCTATTGTGTCATATTTGTAAATCCTTCAATCCTATCCCAAGTTGTTCTTAAGGGGGGATGTTAGGATATTTCGACACGTAGGAATAGTTAAGTATAATTTGGTCTAGTATAGAGTTAGGTAAAATGTGTTTCTTTACTATGTACATTTGTAACTTACAATCCGACGGTCATGATATGTAGTGATCCGACGGTTCATTCTCTCCTCGGTATTACCGACACTTGATCCGTGGGTTGACACCCGATTGGTCCATGAATTCTATTTAAAGCGCATGGAGGGTCATTTGTAGGTTAACCGTGCATGAGAGAAGCTTATGTAAATTTTCATTCTTTTATTAATAAATTGCCTGTAGTAGCCACGTTGGCACAGGCCGTGGACTGTTTCCCTCTCTGAGGGTTTTAACCACGTCAAAATACTGGTGTATTGATCTGTGATCTGGTTGTGAGCGGTGTCCTTTTGGTGTTCTGTCTGAGGAACTTACCCTGTATATTCCTACATGCTGCACATTGGTCACAATTCCCCATTTTGATAAATCAGGTGAAATTTTGAGGTTTGGATAGTTTGATGGGATGTTATAAGGTTATTATAGTTAGTGGGTGTTGCCTTAAATAAATTTGGTTAAGGAAAAATCACCACTTGGTCAAAGTTTTGGAGATGCCGCGCAAGTTTGCTGCACATTTGATAGCAAAAGGGAGATATTATTTTAGAGGCATGCTTTCAGTTTTGAAGTTATTTAATGAGTTCATAAGCTTCTCATGGATATTTCAAGGAAACCTATCAACTTCATCCTTTCGGAGATAGACTAGAGGTATGCACAACTTGGATTGCCGCACAAGTTGCCGTAAAACTAGAGATTCATAATAGATTTGCAGCGTTTTTGACACAATGCACATTTTGACTTGCTATTTCGAGGAATTGGTCGATAAAAGTTGTTTTCATCATGCTTTTATGTTTCGTAGAACTTTAGGATGATGTATTTATGCATTGTTGTGAAAATTATATGCTTTGATGATGTATCAAGTTAAGATTTGTAGTAGGTAATTAGTTCCTAATTTTCAGCAAAGTAGGTGAAAATTCAATGTAACTAGTTGATGACTAGATTTCATTTGAAAAATTCAACCCCACTAGGTGGTAGTGGAATATTTTGATGTATATAATATGTAAAACACAAAGTAAAAGGTTCTGTTGATTAGTGTGAGGAAGCAAGGCTGATATTTTGTTCTTTTTATCAAAATTTCAAGTGAATAGAAGAAGGCATAAGGGATTTGACATGGATTCATGTGTTAGACTTTGGCGGTAATGTGTTTATCTAATTTATCATTTATATATTACAATTCCATGCTTTAAATACATGTCTTCATGTTTGGCTTAAGAATAAATATTTCAGAATTCACTATTGTGCTCTGTTTTGTGTAAGTTGAACAATTTATGTTTCTTTTTCCTCTTAATGGCACTTAGAATTAATCATATGAACTGATGCTATGAATGCCATTCTCATAATTATTCACTCACCCTTCCTACAATGAAAGAAATTTAGAATACCAACACAACTGCCTATCTTGCCCCCACCTAAATTACCTTTATCATCCCTTATTCACTTGAAATCATTAGCAGAAACTAATTTCATGTTGAATGGGTCTATCTTCTCTCACCTACCAGCGAAACAATAAATCAAACCTACTCTAGTCCTCATAACTAGCCTAAGATCAAAGATCATTTCAGTCAGCTGATTGAATGAGAACAAAACCTAGTGAGAGAGCCCTCTCCAAGGCTAGAAGGGCTAGCTTTTAGCCTAAAAGTGGTCTATGGTTACCTTTGTAATCCTTTCTTAGCCTAAAAGAAATTATCGAGTGCTAACATAGAGCCTCCCCCAGGATTGTCCCTACTTCACTATCTGGATGGATTTGATGCTGGGATGGCTTAACTACTAAGGGAGAGAAACCCAACTACCTTGGAAGACATGTAGCATAATGCTATCAGTGTAGAAGCTAACTTGTCGGCCAAGAAATCTAAGATGAAGAATGAAAAGAGGGTAACTATTAAGGAGGAGCCTTCTACATCGTCATATGCTAAGTTGGACACTTTGGTGAAGACCATGGAGAGTATGATGGAGAGAATTTCTTTGTGAGACAGAGTCGTTGCAAGAGAACCACAAAGATGTCCTCAAATCATAAATCCTAATTTCAAAAGGCAACATATTCAAATTAAGCAAAGAGAGCATAGAAATCCAACATATCAGCAGCAGATCAAACCTCCTTTTCAAGAGAATTATGTAGAAGAGGAGGAAGTGGCAGCAGAAGATCAAGATCAGGTTCAAGATCACATTCATTATTTTGGTGAAGTAGAGGACACCTTATTTTTAACAGAAGAAGAGAAAGATTTTTTCTCACAGTAATGGAAAGATGTCATGTCTATAGAATCAGAAGAGTACAAGAATGGATATCAAAATGAAAATTTGGAGGTACATAAACAATATAATTTGAGAAATAGAAAGGTTTGAGTTAATCCTCTGAAGAAATCCCAAGCTAATGCACCTTCTACAAGTGAAAAGAAAACTGATCCTCCAAAGGAGATTCCTGAAAAAAAGATGCAACCACCAAAGAGGTAGAAAATGGTCAATCATCTTTCATTTTATAGAACAATATAGCAAAAATAAAAATTTCTATCCCATTTAATGAACTGATAAAAAATGGAGTATACATAAATCAGATTATCAAAGCATTAAAAATTTGAGATGTTTCAGATATTGTGAATTTGAATGATGATCATCCTGAGCTTTTGTCTGGTCCACAAGTTGAAGAAGGTTCTCAAGATGAAAATGTGCCACTGTTCTATGTGAGCTTGAATATACATAATCTGATTTTACATAATGCAATGTTAGATTTAGGTGCTTCACATAACTGTTGGCTGCTCAAATTTTTTATTAATTAAACAATCGAGTACCACATTAAATTGTCAACCCGGGAAAGTCCTTTTGTTTCAAAGGTGATCTCGTACTGTATGCACTCAATTCTAAAAGCATTAAAGGCTGTAGTATAAACGAATCTATTTTCTATCAAACCCTTACTCTGTGTTACAACAGCTATGATCTGTTGCAGAAATGAAATGAAAGAAATTAACTAATGGTAACAAATCTGCAGAAAGAAATGATGGCTGTTTTGTAACAGACGACCAGGACCCTGTCCTCAGAATAAGGATGTTTAGCACATGCCTCTGTAACCAATTTGCCAATGCACATTGAAAATCCTAATCATCGGTGACACACTCTTTCACAACGCCAATCGATTAAGAAAACTGAGTATCAGCAAAAAGGAAATATCGGAAGCAAGGCTAGAAATACACAGGATTCACACACACACTTAACATAAAAGAAATGGGTGAATATTGTGAAGAAGGTGGGCCCTGCCCCTCTCATAAGATTCCCCAGAAAACAGATGCTAATTTGAAATGCTCAGAACAGTGCTTTATTCATCTGCCAAAATGTCCAATTACAGTAAGGATTCAGACTTGCTCTGCACTACAATACTTCCGTTACAACTAGCTACTCCTCAACTGTAGATGTCTCCTCTTTATAGAGGAGACATCTATTACAATAGATTGTCATTCTTCATTCAGTTTGACCCTTTTGTACAAAAATAGGAAATCAATTCTGTTACAGCATGCTGTTACAACAGTGTGTAACTTTGTCATTCTTTGTTAGTCGGATCCTTCTGCTGTTGCAAAACTGGTATACCTCGTCCATCTCCTTGAGATCCTTGTACTATCCTTGGCTGTTTCATCATTGTTGTCGATTTGGTAAATCTCAACTGTTCCCTTGAATTTCTCTTGCGGTTCCTGGTCCAACATCTGCAAATGTGTTTTGCTGATCGTGCTGTGTCAGCATCTGCCAAGTATAGTTCTGCCAACTTCAGACGGTTACTGCCCCGCTAGACAATTGCTGTTTCACCCTTTGCAAAATGAGGTTTTACCCGCTTTAGTCAGTTGCTATTTCTGGTGTTGCAGCAACTGCACAGTTGCTGTTTCTGGTGTTGCAGCAACTGTGAATTATAATTCTGCAGAATTTGAACAGTTTCAACAATTGTCAGCGACTTAGTCAACTTCCAAATATTAATCATAAAGATAACATGAATATTTGTTGAATAATTAAACATATAGCAGTGAGGAGAGTTACTTCATACCTTGGAATAATGAGGTCAAAATGTTATCAAGGGTCTCAACTTATGGGCTAAAGAGGGTAACAACATGACAAAATATAAGGTCAAAAGTAGACAATATGGAGTCCTAACATCCCCCCCAACTGAAAGGGTTGCATGTCCTCATGCAACGTTTACTATGAATCTGAGTCGGAATACTGGGATGAAGAGTATAAGTTGCTGATAGAGTAGCTAAAGAAGTGTGATCAGACTTGTTTTTGAACCCATAGACACTCTGTAATTGCTGCCATGCTGCCACCTCCTCCTTTTTGGTCAGTTTGTAATGAGCCTTATATTGTTGACCAGGTAACCACAGGAGAGGAAAATGAAAACGGTAACTAATCCACCTTTCAGCACACTATTCCATACATTTGGCATAATAAGGTATGCATGAAATTGCTACCTGAAGATTGAGGGGATTGTAAGGATGATATTCCTGTCTCTCTTTCGGACAATGTTCCCAAAATAAATTGTTTGCTTTGATGGCCAGTGCTCCTTTTGTTTTCACATAATGCTGGCAGTCCTGCAAGACTGCTTCTTGTAGTTTCCTCATGTGATCAACCATCTCTGGATTACTCAAATTTTGTTGATGTTGTGCAATGAAGGTGGTTGCATTCTGTGGTTCATTTCGAATCCAGAGAAGGCAGTTCTGCTCATTGTGTGTCACTGACATATAGGCATTTTTCCAAGTAAGTTGATTGGCTAAAAAAGAGATGAAGGCTCTTATTTGGATGTCACCAACAATAGGGAGTATATTCATCACTCTATCTTCAGGCATGGCCTCATTGTGAAGATAGAGTTCACAGAGCAAGTTTTGATCATTATTTGGTGCTTCTATGAATGTTTCAATAAATTGATCAGGTGTACCAACTTGGTAGGGTCTTCCATCTCTGATTGCCTTTATTTGCAAGAACGCTAAGCGTTCTCTCAAAAATACTGCATAATTGAAAGAGGGTTTTCTTGTAGCCAGTACCCTCTGGACCAAATCGAAGATGTGGGACAACCTAGCTTTTAATTCCTTATTTTCTTTATGTTGAGCTCGAGACTGTTCAAGTGCATCCCAATTTTTGTATGCATAGTTACCAGATTGAATTTTGCTGCTGGAATGCCTTCCCTTGTGAAAGCTCATATTCTGTTCTACATGTGTCCTTTAGTTGTTGAAAACTAGAGGTCTCAGTGTGAGCATTGCTGACACAGGGAGGTTCTGTTTGTGCATAGGCATCAGAAAAAGAGTTTTGTTCTGTACTAGTTTGGGTGGCCCGGGGTGGTTCTATGTCTTCCTCTACAATTCTTGAAAAACCCGCTGGTTCTTGTTTAATAGCAGGTTGCTCTATTTCTTCTTTTACAACTCTTGGATAACCTGCTGGTTCTTGTGTAACAGCAGGTTGTTCTATTTCTTCTTCTGCAACTCCTGCTGGTTCTTGTGTAACAACAGGTTGTTCTGTTTTGATTACAACAGCAGAAGGTTGTGGATTAGCTTCAGTCATTGGGACCTGGACTATCTTATATCCTGCTCGAGTGTAAAGCTCACCACACTCGCTGCACATATATTCATTATATTGACTCTTTTCTGTTACAGACGCTACCCGTGTTAGGATGTGGAGATTGTATTCATTCTGATAGGCTTCCTTAACCATCATTATCTCCTGCTGATAATCCTTAATTTGTGATTTTAGAAATTCAATTTCTTCCTGCAGGGAGGCTATGGTAGGCGGAGCTTCTGTATTTGCAGGTTCTAATGGAGGAAGGGATCGTTGTTCCGCATCCACTTGGTCATTTGCATCCGCAACAAGTGGTTCTTGTGTGTCACCTGTTGGGTCAGTGGCTGGTTCTTGTGTAACAACCACTCGCCCAATATCACCTTGGGTGTGTACTTTAGATTTTTCGGCAGCTGGTTCTTGTGTAACAGCTGCCTCAAAAAATAATGTCACAAAACTGTCAACGCTCTGCATCTCGGCCCCAGAGGGTGAGGAAAGGGACTGCTCAGGAATGGTTGGAGTGCGGGATCTTAAGATGATGGGTGGAGAACTGGGATAATGGGGCTAGTGGATTTAACTGCTACAGACGACCATGTTTGTCGCCTTGGTAAAGAAGCAGGAAAGTCAGTAATTTTTCTTTTCCAGCCACTTTCCTTCAGAATGGGGGAACTATCAGGAATAGCGGCTGCTTTGACTAAAGCCCTGGTTCTTCTTCTTTTTGGTGGAATTTCAATTTTCTGCTGCTTTTTTCTTTTAAGAAGGATGATGGGGATGTTATCATTGGAGTCATCAGTGGAGATATGAAGCATGGGGGTGGATGGTTGAGCTTCATTGGGGGATGGGGTCCTCTGCAGGGGTGTTTCTTCTGCTAATTGCTGGGGAATTTCCTGGGGTATTTGCTCTGGTTGTTTGGGAATTTCCTGGGGTATTTGCTCTGGTTGTTGGGGACTTTCCTATGCCTGCTGAGGATCTTCTTCTATTTGCTGGGGAGAGTTAATGGGGGGGTGGGTGATTTAGAGCAAAGCCTTTATTTATTAGGAGTTGGGATAAGTGATGATGTTTCAAGGAAAGGAGCGGATGCTTTGCTTTTACAGTATAACGTGACATATTTTTTAAACAACCCAATAGATAATAGGGCATGTTTATTAACTGACCATGCCTCAAATGATTTAGCAAAACGAAGTCATGTTGGTAAATTACCTGGTAAAGACCTTCGCAAGTCAAGTACTGCTTAACGAACTCCGCAACCTTTGGCCATGGTGGTGGCAATGACTGAAGTGCAACGCCTCTGCCTTTGGCTTCCACATGCTCACCTGGTAGGAAAAAGTCTTGCCGCGCATTCAGAATAAGATGTTTCCTACTAAACCAGCATGTACCATTGATCGGTAACCCGGAAACTTGGGCTATGTCTTATTCTGTTACTAGAATTTGCACTCCCTGGACCATAGAAAATCCTTCTCTTAAGTTGCATGCGAACTCCAACACTTGCTGTGTATTGAAATCCAGGAGTTTTCTAAAATAGTCTACCCATCCTACTTGCAGGAAAATTTGGTAAACCTCTGGGTAGAGTTCCAATAGTGCTGTTGTACCAGGTTCATGTGTAATCAGATTGCCCCCCATAGCTGCTGATCCAGTGAAAATACACAATGCAGAGTCGAGTTGCCGAGTTTGAGACAGAGTAAACCGTTACAAATGAGGATATGCCACGACGAGGTGACTTTTAGATATTACCACGAGGACTAAGGGTGGCGGTGATTGACGTGTTATGCAATAATTACAATATTTTGGTAATCCCCCCAAAACTACGGCTGAATGATCTGATTGGTAGTACAATGATTTCGGCAGTCGTATCAACATCTCCACATTAACTATAATTTAATATCCACACTTAAACATGCATACCTTTACTTTTACCTTTAGTTGTGCGCCAAAAAGTCTTATCTTGTCTTTTGCTGGATCAATAATGATTACAAAGGGTCTACAAGCGTGAAAATACAAGCGATTTTTATTATTGACAGGAAGTAGTAGTGAAGAAGTGTAATTATCAGAGCACATGGCTGGTTCCTTTAATGAAGAATAATATGTTCCATCAGGATGATAGTTTATTAAGTACTGAAACTGGTGTTACAGCATCAAGAAGTGATGTTGCAGTAACAGGAGTTGGTTCTGCAGCAGCGGGAAGTGGTGTTGCGGAAATAGGGAAATGGTGTTGCAGCAACGAGACATAATGAAAGACTGATTTATGGTCCGAAAAACGTTCCCAAGCTGCAAAGTGATTCTTTTGGAATTTTTATTCTCAACCATCCTCCGAAACTAAGATCTGCAAAACAATTAATTGTAACATGGCAACCCTTGGCATGGATTATTAGTTAAGAAATCTAATCTAAAAATAAATAGGCAGAAATTTAAGTGCCTAGAGGGACAACAGGTTCCCCCAAAAAAACATAATGTAAGTCTATCGTGCAAGAAGCTTTGAAATCCTCTTTAGAAACAGGTCGTTGATATAAACGGAGTCGATACCCATTCACTAATAATGGTGTTCTACTATCATCAATCGTTAAGAGTCTGACTGTTCCATTTGGAAAAACAACATCTACTTCATAAGGTCCTAGCCACCTTGTTCTTAATTTACCTTGGAAATTTTCAAAACGGGAGTCATACAGTAAAGCCCAATTACCTTTCTGGAACTGCTTTTGCTTAATGGTTTTGTCGTGCCATCTGGTTCTTTGTTGTTGGATCATGGTTGTTTGATGGATGGCATCCAACTTTTTCTCATCCAGTTCCCGAAGCTGCTGCAACCTGGCTTTCTGTGCATTAGTCAAATCAAGGTTAACAGCTAAAGTAGTTCTTAAGGTTTTGATTTCAAACTCCACAGGGAAAAGAACATTTTTACCAACAACTAATTCATAGGGTGAAAAGCCGGTATATTCCTCCAAGTAGTTCTATAAGCCCATAGTGCTTCAGGAAACTTTTGAAACCAGTCCCTCCTATTTTCCTTTATTGTTTTTGTCAAAATGGCTTCTATGACTTTGTTGGTGCTTTCCACCTACCCATTTTCCTGGGGGTGATAAGGTGTGGTCATTTTATGCTTAATATGGTATTTCTGCAATGTGTCTTTGAAGCCATGAGAGTTAAAATGAGGCCCCCTATCAGTGACTATTTCCCTAGGCAATCCAAACCTAACGAAGATCTCTTCAAATAAAAATGTTAATACTGATTCTTCATTAGATTTGAGGAGTGCCTTAGCTTCTACCCACTTAGTCATATAATTCGTGAATACTAGTATATAAACTTTTTGATTGGATGGAGGGTTAATGGGACCTATAAAATCTAGTGCCCATCTTTCAAAAGGTTCAAGAATTACCTGGGGATTGAGTGGCATTTCATCCCTGTGATTAGGCTGGCCCATTCTTTGACAGCTATCGCAGGCCCTGACATATTTCCTTGCATCCTTGAAGATTGAGGGCTAGTAGTAACCCATCCTGAGAACCTTGTGTGCTTTTATTTTGTCTGCAAAATGCCCTCCACAAGGGCCATCGTGGCAGGCTTTCAATACATCATAAATTTGATCTTCGCCAATGCATCTCCGGATCTCCTGATCGAGTCCTGTGTGAAACAGACACCCGCTTATCTAGCTGTAGTGCTTTTCTGAATGATTTTCCTTTTTTCTCTATGCGATAGGTGTGATGGTAATTTCCCTGCAACTAAATAGTTGGCAATGTCTGCATACCAAGGTGAGTGAGCAGATACTGCAAATAAATACTCGTTGGGAAAAGAATCATCTACTGGAATATTTTCATTAGTTTTTAATCGAGAAAGGAAATCAGCAACTACATTCTCTTTTCTTGGTCGATCTACAGTTGTGCTATCAAATTCCTGTAATAACAATAACCATCTGGTAACTCGAGCATTTGTAACTGATTTGTTCATTAAGTATTTAATGGCCGAGTGGTCAGTATGCACAAAAGTAGTATAACCAGTAATATAATGCCGAAACTTATTGATAGCATAAATCACTGCTAGAAATTCCTTCTCAGTAACTGTATAATTAAGTTCTGCGGGGGTCATATTTTTGCCAATAAAATAAATGGCATAGGGAAGACTGTTTTCTTCTTGTCCCAAGACAGCTCCTATTGCAGTGTCTGAGACACCAGAGGATATATGAAAGGGGAGTGCCCAATCAGGTCCTCTCAAAATGGGAGCTGTAGACAACTGATGTTTAAGTTCATCAAATGCTTTTTCACAATCATCAGTCCACTTAAATTCAACATTTTTCGTTAGTAACACAAACAGAGGAGAAGCTATTTTAGATTAATTATTGATAAATCTTCTATAATACCCGCCATGTCCTAAGAATCTTCTCACATCAGTTTGTGTTTTGGGGATAGGGAGGGTCTGAATTACTTGTATTTTAGCTGGATCGACTTGAATTCCTAAGAATGAGACGAAGTGACCCAATACAATACCTTGATTCATCATCATATGGAATTTTTCAGTACTTAAGGCAAGGTGTGCTTCTATACATCGCTTAAGTACTTTTTCAAGGTTTTGTAATGCATCCTCAAAAGTCGTGCCATAAGGAGTAAAGTCATCCATAAATATTTCTAAAGAATCATTTAACATATCAGAAAAAATCCCTATCACTGCTCTTTGAAATGTTGCTGGGGCATTACATAGCCCAAATGGAAGAACCCTATAGGCAAAGGTCCCCCATGGGCTAGTGAAAGTGGTCTTGTCCTGATCTTGGGGTGCAAGCTTGATCTGATTATATCCCCTAAATCCATCCAAAAAGGAAAAGAATTTCTTACCTTCCAAGTTATCTAATACCTAATCAATGAAGGGTAAAGGGAAATGGTCTTTCTTGGTGGCCTTATTTAGGGCTCTATAATCTACACATACTCTCCATTTCAATTTTTCTTGGGTACAATTACTAGTGGAGAAACCCATTCACTATCAGATATAAGATATATAAATCCTGCATTCAACAATTTTTGAAGTTCTTCCTTTACAATTTCCCTTAAATTGGGATTCATCCGTCGTTGGGGTTGACAGACTGGGCGAGATCCTTCTTTAATATAAATGCGGTGGGTGCATAGTTCAGGAGAAATTCCATTCATATATGTATAATCCCATGCGAATGCTTCTTTATTTTCACGGAGTAGCTTCATTAGCTGCTGTTTTTGATCGTCTGTTAGATTAGGATTTATATTTAATATTTTACCCGGCTCGATTTCTACTGTTATACTTTTGGAGGAGTTGCCAACTAATGTCTAAGGTAGATTTTCAGTTTCAAGGTTCTGCTGGGATTCCGATTCCAAGATTGCAATGAAGTGATTATGTATTTCTGGACTGACCGAAGAAGGTTCAGAAATAAAGTTGCTGATTAATTCATCTTCGGTTGAGTCTTTGAAAGTTAAAGCTTGTCCGACAGTTAAAATAGGTTGGGTTTCTTCATCCTCATAATCTAACCATATAGAATTGTCGTTATTAATCATGGGTGTGGCATGAGGATAAAGAGTAAGCTGCTTGGTTTCCTGCCCATTAGATATTGTCATTGATCCAGATCTACAGTTGATGAAGGCATTTGCTGTAGCCAGCCAAGGTCTTCCTAGAATCAGTGGATGACCCCCCAACTTTGTTTTAGTTTGTAACACAACAAAATCGGCTGGGTAATTCCAAGATTCTATGGAAATTACCGGGTCTTCAATGACTCCTTCAGGTTTAATTGTAGAGCGGTCATCCAGCTCTAGAATGGTTGGGGTTTCCCTAATTAAAATTTTCAACTGCAGTAATTGTGCTGTTTCAAGTGTCATAATGTTTATTGCAGCACCTAGATCTACTAGAACTTTAGAGACAAGGGTTTTACCAACCTGAACTGTTACTGTAGGGTGACCAGGGTCACCATATTTCATAGGGGGGTCTTTTTCTGTCATCAAAGCAGTCAGTTCTCCCATCACATGGACTGTGAGGGGTTCCTTATCTTTTCTTCCAGGCTTTTTAATACAGATATCCCTAACAGTTCTAGCATAAATAGGAACATCTCTTAGTGCTTGCAATAGCGGAATTTTGATATATAAATTCTGCAGTTCTCCTAAAAGGTTAAAAGCAGGTGGCTCAAATGTTTTGGTAAGAGCCAAACGTTCAGGGAAGGGTGGCTCTGCTGTTTGAGCAGTCTTGTTAGAAGACGATTCAATTGTTTCAACATTGTTGTTAGATGACTTTTCGTTTCTAGTTTCCTCTTTTTCGGAGTCAGTAATATCATCAATGATGGGTTCAACTATTCTCCCAGAACGTAAATGGATATCATTGCATTGCATAGGGGAAACATGTTGACTTTGAATATCAATTACCTACAGAGCTTTATTATTATTCGGGTTGGGGTTAGGTTGTACAGGTAGTTGGGGTTTGATTGTTTGGTTATTCGATGGAGCGTTAGATGGTAAGGAAAGAGATTGTTGGTGTTGAGGAAATGGAATCTGTTGGGCTGTCCAGTTTGGGTTCCATTGACTGAAATAAGGTTGCTGTAGAGTCCAAGGATTCCACATGGTAGGATCGGTAAAAGGAAGATTTGGTTGCTGCATGGGTGGAAAATGCATTGGATTAAAGGGTGGGTATTGCATTTGATTCATGGGTGGGTAATTTGTTTGAAAAGGAGAAT
>APFE030612242.1:28316-82696 GCA_000404065.3 Pinus taeda | reverse complement strand
CTTGTTATTACATGAGGGGAATGGTCCACTTGTAAGTTTTCCTTTGGTACATCTCGAACATTTACCTTCATGCTCTTCTTTGAATTCAAGCATCCTTGTCACCAACTGTCTCACATCGGGAAGGGCCTTACAATGGGCAGACCTTCGTTGCCATAGAAGAGATGTGTCACACGACATGGTCCCTAATGGACTTCCTGCAACTTGATACAAAGTGCCAACCCTGAACCCAAGAGTAAAAGCATCTTTAAAATTTCTTTTCCAAACATGTACCTTTCCATGAATGAATGCCACCTTGTAACCTTTGTCTTCCATTGCCGAAATGGACACCAGGTTCTTCTTGAGATCAGGTACATAAAGTGCTTCTTGTAAATGAATCGAGTTACCCTGATCCAAATGAAGAGTAACATTCCCAACACCTTGTACAAGATAGGTGGCATCATCTCCAAGAATAATCTCCAAGTTTGTTTCCTTCTCTCTTAGATTAGAGAGAGCTTCCTTGAATCCAGTGAAGTTCCTTGAAGCACCACTATCAATAAACCAATTTCCCATAGTGTCCGGAGTAGAGGTAGTGGAGAGGGCCGATATAAGATAATACTCCTTTTGCTTACCAGAAACAACATTTGATTCTTCATACCTGGAGTTCCTTGCTTTCTTGAAGAGTCGACCATTTCCTTGATGTCCTGCATTCCTTTTTCCTTTGCCATTCCTTCGATCATTGAAGATGCCCCTGGAATGATTGTGATCATCATCATGTGATGTGTCCCTTCTATTTGGATACTCCCTCGCATAATGGACAAAGTTATTGCAAGCAAGGCATCTGCCCTTCCTTCCACCCTTAGATCTAGACTTTCCATTGAAGTGACCTTTAGGTAGGTCACCAGACGCTTGTCAATGGAATCTCTGATAATCTTCTTCGCTTCGACTTCACCCTTGGTGAATTTGTTCTTTGAAGCAGTTGGTGCATTTGATGGAGGCTTAGGGATTTTACCCTTCATGTAATCCAACACTTCTTGCTCTTCCAATGTAAGATCCAGAGACATCTTCCATCTGTGAAAGTTAGACTTTTCACAGAGCTTGTCTACAGCTGGGAAGTGGGATGAGGAACCCATTGAGCCTTTGACGTTATCCAACTGTCTTCAGTGATTTCTCTTTCACTCTTGCTTGGGCTTTGTCTTCACCTCAGCTCTGATACCATGTTAAATTTAGGTATGTTCTATGCAAAGAGCAATTTACTTCAATTTTTCATATTAGCCCAATGACAATATTCAGATTAGCAATCACATCAGCATGATAGTAAAGTGCAGATAGAACGTAAACATAAACAACAAAAGACAAGCCAAGACAAGAGTACACAAGATGTGGCACCAGCCAGGGACAAACCCCAATGTGGGAAAACCCTTGATCAATTCTTCTTATATTCTTCAATAGTTCATCAAAGAGAGAGAGATAGTACAAATACATAAATATGAGATTTTTATGAAAACATTAGAAAGACCATCATTCTACTAATGATGACAGATCAGGGATGTAGTCCCAAATTCCCATGACAGTCTTCAACCAATAAGAGTGCTGTAGTAGATCATCAACCTAGAAGCCCTTCTTACTACTGCAGCATTCCACTTATAGTTTGTAGCACCTACAGACTTCAAACACTCATGAAGAGTACATCTAGAATGCATCATATCCTATGCTGCTGCAATGTTCCTCTAATTGCCTGCTCCTGCAATTCTATTTAGGGCACAAGAAGAAGCCCTTTAACTTTCCACGCTGTCATCCAACTAAGCCTACCAAGGGCTGCAGTCCACCTAGGAGAGTCTCTCCTAATCCACGCTGTCACCTGTACTCAATGAGTACTGCAATGCTGCCTTGGAACAACCTTAGCTGCTTGCTATGGTTTGCAACCTAGCAAAGCAGCTAGCTGTAGCTTCATATTCTTCCAACCAGTGCAAGTAACTCCTTGACTCATGCCTAGTCATAGCCTTTCATACAACACTGACACCTACAATAATTTATCCTATGATAGGGCACCTTTTTACAGTGGCTTAGAGTTTCTCTAAACTGTGAATAAGTGCCTTCCTATGCTGTTGGTTAGAGCCTCTCCAACTGGCTAAGAGAGCTACGTATAGGATCTTTGCATCACAACAAATAGGAGTCTTCACAAGACTACTAATGGGCCTCCCTTAATAGCAGATTAGGGATGCGTAATAAGGACCTTTGGGACAACAGATTAGGGCCACCTTCATACTACGTATTGGTACACCTCGTGACAGCTACAAGTCTCCCTCTTAACTGCGGCCAAACCTCCTTGTAATACATGACTGCGGCTAGGCTTTATTGATTGCAGATAGGCATCATTATGACAACAACTAGGTCCTTAGATGACTGCGGCTAGATCCTCCCTTTGGACTGCTTATAAGTCTCCTCCATGACTGTGTCTTGATCTCATTAGGGCAACGTATAAGTCTCTTCCTTGACTGCAGTTTGATCTCTTTAGGGCAGCGTATAGGTGTCTGCAATTAGGGCTCTTTCCTTCACTGCGTCTAGGGCTAGAGCTCCCCTCTAGGAATGCAGCCAGATCCTTCTTTTCTCTGTGGCTAGGGCATGGCTTGAACTCCTCTAAGACAACGTATAAACTTCCTCCATCAATTGCATCTAGGGCTTCTCCCTTTTGATCTCTCTAGCGACCAAACACAAATGAGTGGAGAGAGATCTTAGGAGTAGTGTGTGTCAAAATGATTTGAAGGCCACCTCTATTTATAGTGCAACGTTGAGGTTGAGATGGGGTAATTGGGTTGCTGGCAGACCCTGACAAATTGTCAAGTAACACGAATAAATTCATATCTCCATGAATACTTGTGGGAATCAGATGATCTTTAGATCAATCCTACACCTCTCGATGAGAGGAATACAAGAAAAATATCAGCTGCCATAAATAGGAAGACCCACATGGAGTTTGGCTCTAGCTGCCAATTTTAACAATAAGACATACCTTGGGTTGTTTTTTAAGAAACCTTGTAGGACATTAATGCTTGAACAGTTTCAATAGAACTTCTTTCATACTTCAACTCTGTCTTTGAAGTCTTCTCCATGAACCTGAGCAATTAACACGCTTTCCTAGCCAAGGAAAAATATAAAGAGAAGGTTGTTAGCATATAATACAAACACATCTTGATAAGAGAGGGAAACCAAACATAGAAGGTAAGACAAGGAGTAAGATACTTATCTTTGGTAAAACGGTGACGACTCCCTCCTAATTCAATCTTGAGGGATACCTACAACTTTATCAAAATAAAAAGTGTTCTAACAACCTGTTAGACCTACAAATTGTAGAGATCAAAACATAAAGGAAAACAATTCAAAACTTAGAATAGAAGACTAAGGGAGGATAAGTGTAAGGGAGGACTTAGTAGTATAAGTCCTTGATTTCTGATTCTTCTCTAGTCTTGTTCTTCTTAGATGGAGCTTCATCAATGACATTTGCTTGATGCCTATTTCTTTCTTATTTCTTGGATTCTCAGGACGACGACTTTGGTAATGTCCCATCTTGTGGCAATTGTAACATTCAACCTTGGATAGGCCCATCTTCTTCTTTGGTCCTTTGAACTTCTTGAAGATTCCTTTCTCTTTGTGATGAGCAGAGTAAGCATTCGAGGTGTTTTCTTTTTCATTTTCCTTTTTATTGTTTACCATCGATATTCTGGCTTCTTCTTGGCTACATGCATTTCCACATTTGTTCAAATGTAGGCATATCCTTGCAAATATTGAGTCCTGATGCAAAGGCACTCCAAGATTTAGGTAGTCCTAGAAGTGCGGTTATTACAAGCTCCTTTTCTCCGACAATTTCATCTATTGGTTAGGGTTCATCTCTGATTTTGGATATCCTTATAAAGTATGATGAAACAATATCATCATTTGTCATCTTAACAGTTCTTAGCTCATTCTTAAGGCTTGCTAAGTGACCTATGTTCTTGATTGTGAATAACTTAGTAGAATAAGTCCTTGACTTTTGATTCTTCTCCAGTCTTGTTCTTCTTAGATGGAGCTTCATCAACGACATTCACTTGATCCCTATTTCTTTTCTTATTTCTTGGATTCTCAGGACAATGACTCTAGTAAAGTCCCATCTTGTGGCAATTGTAACATTCAACCTTGGATAGGTGACAGGTCCATCTTCTTCTTTGGTCCTTTGAACTTCTTGAGGATTCCTTTCTTTTTATGATGAGCAGAGTAAGCATTCGAGGTGTTTTCTTTTTCATTTTCCTTTTTGTTGTTTACCATCGATATTCTGGTCTTCTTGGCTACTCGCATTCCACATTTGTTCAACTATAGGCATATCCTTCCAACTGTTGAGTCCTGATGCAAAGGCACTCCAAGATTTAGGTAGTCTTAGAAGAGTGGTAATTACAAGCTCCTTTTCTTGGACAACTTCATCTATTGCTTAAAGTTCATCTTTGATTCTGGTTATCCTTATAAAGTATGATGAAACAATATCATCATTTGTCATCTTAATAGTTCTTAGCTCATTCTTGAGGCTTGCTAAGTGACCTATGTTCTTGATTGTGAATAACTTGGAGAGAGCCTCATACATTTCTTGAGCGCAATTTATGTTGGATATGTATGGAATTAAGTTATCCTTAACTCAATCCACTATTAGATTCATAGCCACGATTTCAAGTTCTCTAAACTTCACTTTATCTACATTACTTGATTCATCAATAGGCTTCTTGACTTTTCCTTGAACAAGATCTAAAATTTATTCTTTTCGAGGATGAGATCTATTCTCTTTTTCCAGGCCCTGTAGTTGGAGGCCCTTCTAGTTTGTTCTCTTCCTTCATTGAGTTTGTCATGTTGATGTCTTCTATTTCTATCCTTAAAACCCCTTATTCTCCTTTCAATAGATCTTCAGGCTGCCTTTTTCCTTCCTTCTTTCACCTTTTAGCTTTGATACCATGTTAGAAAATCAGAAAGGCGAAAATATTTTCTTATGTTGATAATTACTTTTGATATTCTTATGTTCTTATTAACTTTCTTGTTTTCTTATTTTATCTTTGTTTCATCAAGAAACTATCAAAACAAAACATGAAGATCAAGGACACCAGATGTAGGCAGACAACTAGGGCTGAAATCCCTATATAGGGGAAAACCTAGTCAACGAACTCTTCTTTCAGTAGATTCAAAAACAAGATGAGATAGACCAAGACTCTAGACCCACAGACCTCCCTCCACCAAGTCAGCCCTTCCTCCTTGCAAATATCTTTTTCTTATTCTTCCAAATGTCAGCCCTTCAAAGTGCAGCTTCAATCCAAAACTTCGATCTAGCAACAACATTTCGGCTCAGCTACTCCAGAATTTTGACCTCTTTAGCAACTACAGAATTTCGGCCTTCTAACAAGACTCCAAAACTTCGACAGTGATGTGCAGTTGAGCAGTAATAATGATGTGCAGTGATTAGCTTGAGCAAGATTGTTCAGTGGTCAATGGCTACTAGGACTTGACAGGATACATAATATCTTCATTACAGTGTTCTTATATTGATTCAGAGCATAAGGGGATCTAGTGTGAAAATTGTGAAACGTGATCTATCGATTCTTTTGGGTGATTGGAGTCACCTTCAGGTTGTGGCCTGAGAACACTTCAGTGCGGTAGGGTGGTGCTAGCCTGCTAGGGCAAGTTGTGGCTTACACAGGACGTTGTGGTTGATAAACTAACAAGGTAGCAAAACATCCTTTCCAACAACAACTGGTAAATAGAGTCTTGGGACACTCATTAGGTTGTGCCTGATATATAGGGCGTTGGGGCGCCCTTCTGGTTGCAACAAGATATTAGGATTTAGTAGCGTTCTATAGGTTGTGGCCTGTGAATTAGGGGGTTGACACATCCCTCAATTGTAGCTGAAATCTTGATGTAATTAATATTTATTTTAAAGAGAGAAGAAGACAATTACTAGAGAAACATTCAGTGGTTTTTGACCCGGAGAGGGTTTACCACCTAAAAATATGTGTCCATTGTTTTATCTTTTTGCATTGTTGTATGGTGTTGTCTACTGTGGATTATTATTTTAAGAAAACAATAATAATAATTGAGGATTAACTAATGCTGTGAAAAATATTAAAAAGTGCTAATTGCTAAGAAACACTGATTCAACCCCCTCTTAGTGTTTCCAACAAACCCATCTAAGGCAATCCTAACCAACTGCTCCTTTGGAACAACTTCTTTAATGGAAACTAACTTATCCTTCGCTTGTGAGACTTTGGTGAGGAAAGAGGTCACACCGTCGGTCCTGGTCATCTTGGTGTTGCATAGCTTTTGTCTCAACACCATCTTCCTGTTCTCATTAGAACTCTGGTCTAAAGACACCAAGGACTCCCACATCTGATCGCATATCTCATCCCTGAAACATGAGGGAATAAATGGTCCTTGATGGCATCTAGAAGGATCCTCTTTGGCTTCACATTCTTCCTATTGAAATCCATCAACTGTGCTGGATTAGTGGGTGCTTGTGCTACTGCTTCAACAACATCGGACATCCCACACTTCAACTTCATCCAGTAAAAGCATAATTCTCTCCCTCCATGGGCCAAAGTTTTCAGCCCCTGCCAATCTGTCCTCTACTCTCAACCCAGTGGCGATGAACCCACAACCAACAATATGGAGTAAATTTGGGTTTCTGGCAAAGTTTCAAAAGTTTTGGTTCACTGTTTGCAGAATTTAATGCTTGCTGCTCTCTTTATCAGCTGACTGAAATTTGAGATCTGAAGCTTCAAACTTGCTCTGATACCATGTAGAAATTTAATGATCTCCACTATTAACCCAATTTACAAGTTTGCATGTGTTTGTTTAGGCCCAACCCACATGTTTTGTCTTGCTGATAATTAATGCAAAAATTAATGCAAGCATTTAACACATAAGAGATTAGTTTTTGGTCAAGTTGATTCTGGAAAAACCGCACAGCCTCTTGGGGAAAACCGGTCTTCAAAGGAGGATTTTATTACTTGCGAAAATTTAAATAAGTACATAAAATACAGTACTTATGTCCCTCTTTGCTGTAGCATTAATTGCACTCATTTTGAAAATTTGTGCCAACTGACATTTCAGATTTCCACAAAATTGACATGCCCAGAATTTTAGCAAAATATCTCTGCCCAGCTCCTAAAAAATTATGTGCTGAAGTGTGCCTAAATTTCTGTGCTGAAGTGTGATTGTACCTCCCTGAAAATTGTGCCAGAACTCAGCTGAAGCCTCCCTCGAAATTCGTGCTGCCTGTAGCAGCTACCCCAAAATTCATGACTTAAATTTTGGGTCAGGACAGCGCTGAAAAACTCCTAAAAATTTGTGTCTTGGTGCCTCGAATTTTGTGCTGCTAGCTTCCTCAAATTTTGTGCTTCTGTGTCGTTGATTTTTGTGCTGCTGTACATCCTTCTAGAAATTCGTGCCTCATCCTCACTGCTCCAATCTCTTCTCCTCCATGAAGTTTCTCTTCTCCTCATGCCTTCTCTCAATTGTGAAGTGAAGAATGTTTTTCCTTTTCCTTCTTTTGTCTCCTTGGAAAAGAGTTAGGATCCAATGGTTGAGATTTCATCTTCAAATATCAAGATGTGTGGTTGAGATTAATTCTCCCAAATGACCCCCCTCGTACATTGGCCATATCACTTAAAAGTCTCCTAATACCTTTATCAAGTTGTGTACTCTTTCTAATTTTCTCATAAAGTGATATTTCACCTCACTTTAATATTAGAAAAATACACTTGGTACTTTTCACATAAAGTCACTTTATAAAGTACAAGTGACTTTAATATTAGAAAAATTACATGGTACGATATTTCTAAGTACTTTTTCCACCCATGACATTAATATAACTCATAAATGTCATTGAGACAAAAGTAATTAATGTCCTAACTAGGTTAAAAGGGATAAAAGCCTAGTAACACCTCTCCTTGGTACCTTTTTCAACAATCAATAGTTATGTCTTCCTTGAAAGATATGTCCTGAATAAGTCTATGTAGGAGATAAATAGGTTAAAACCATTTCCAGGTATCATTTCTTTAACCAGAACGAGAATTTTTCGAGAATCAGTAACTTTGAAAGATCAACTGCCACTATTACACCAGATACAACTATTTCATAAATGTCACAAATGGGCTAGTTACAACATGTCTCTGGAGACTTGAAACCATGCAGCTGGGAAAAGAAGTTTCACCAAACCACTCGAGTTAAGATCCTTTGTGTTAGATTTCCTTAAAACCAGTAACTGATTGGCAATTTTCTAAGTGTAAAAACCAAAAATACAAACAACAACTGTTCCATAAACTTAAATTGCAAATATGTTGAGTTTTCTAACTTAACATGCACAATGGAAATTAATAATAAATCAAAAGATAAACACATTCAACACAATAACACAAGATATACCTAGGAAACCCCAACTCTAGGAAAATCTACGAACTTTGTGTGTCTTTTATTATCTTCAGCAAAAGGCAATCTTCAAAAAATTTATAGCAAGGGAAAACTTACCTTTCTCTACAGAGAAACACCGATAAGCTCCCAAGATAAACCAAACTCCCTACTGCGCACTCGATCTGTTGTACGACCATGCAAATCTACCTATCAGCAAACATGCAAGCTGCAGATCACACATCCTAGTTGGAATAACTATGCTGGGGCTGTAAGAGTAGCACGAACCTCAATCTCCTTCTTAGTTGCGGTAGCTCTGCAATTTGCTGAAACCCTAGACTCTCCCTTCATTGATCTGACAAATTGCTTGTGCTCAATTGACTGGCCACTTGCTCTATCTCTTATAATTTCGACCTAAGTCCCTCTTTCACTCTCAACAGCTGAGATTAGATCTTGATGAAGGGCTGAGATTAATTCATAAGTTAACTTAGGTTTTTTTTTTTTTTTAGGAAATAGTTAAATAAATTAATATCATGTTAAGTGGCTATCTTGTGGTTCCCTCTGCTAACCTTAGCACCTAGGCAAGCATGAACCTTACTGCTCTACTCCAATCAACACTTTGACCCCAGGTATCATTTTATCATCATTACAGTTTGTATATACTTTTTTAACTATGTCAAAATTGGACTTGGTGTCGTGCCTAAAGGGTTGTAAAGTACACCTAATGCTATTCATGGGGTATGTTCATGTCTATATATTTGCCATGACTATATCTAAAGATTATTCTTCATATTGTTGTCTTCCTATTGTGAATTGTTCCAGAGATTTGGTTCCATGTGAACAATAACACTGTAGAAACCTTTAGCGGCTAAGATTGGGCATTTGACCAAAATTTCCATTTTTTTTTTCCAGCAAGGTTCTCTATTTGAAATAAAATACATAAAATCTATTACAACATGTCTCTGGAGACTTGAACGCATGCAGTTGGGAAAATAAGTTGTTCACCAAACCGCTCGAGTTAAGATCATTTGTGTTAGATTTCCTTAAAACCCAGTAACTGATTGGCAATTTTCTAAGTGTAAAAACCAAAAATACAAACAACAACTGTTTCAGAAAATAAATCAAAAGATAAACACATTCAACACATGAACACAAGATATGCCCAGGAAACCCCAACTCCGGGAAAATCTACGAACTTTCTGTGTCTTTTATTATCTTCAGCAAAAGGCAATCTTCAAAGAATTTATAGCAAGGGAAAACTTACCTTTCTCTACAGAGAAACACCGATAAGCTCCCAAGATAAACCGAACTCCCTACTGCACACTCGATCTGTTGTATGACCATGCAGATCTACCTATCAGCAAACGTGCAAGCTGCAGATCACACATGCTAGTTGGAATAACTGCGCTGGGGCTGTAAGAGTAGCACGAACCTCAATCTCCTTAGTTGCAGTAGCTCTGCAATCTGCTGAAACCCTAGACTCTCCCTTCATTGATCTGACAAATTGCCTGTGCTCAATTGACTGGCCACTTGTTCTATCTCTTATAATTTCGACCTAAGTCCCTCTTTCATTCTCAACAACTGAGATTAGATCTTGATGAAGGGCTGAGATTAAATCATAAGTTAACTTAGGATTTTTATTTTTTTTCGGAAATAGTTAAATAAATTAATATCATGCTAAGTGCTGTCTTGTGGTTCCCTCTGCTAACCTTAGCACCTAGGCAACCATGAACCTTACTGCTCTACTCCAATCAACACTTTGACCCCAGGTATCATTTTATCATCATTACAGTTTGTATATACTTTTTTACCTATGTCAAAATTGGACTTGGTGTCGTGCCTAAAGGGTTATAAAGTACACCTAATGCTATTCATGGGGTATGTTCATGTCTATATATTTGCCATGACTATAACTAAAGATTATTCTTCATATTGTTTTCTTCCTATTGTGAATTGTTCCAGATATTTGGTTCCATGTGAACAATAACACTGTAGAAACCTTTAGTGGCTAAGATTGGGCATTTGACTAAAATTTCCAAATTTTTTTCCAGTAAGGTTTTCTATTTGAAATAAAATACATAAAATCTGTTACATGTCTTTGGGGACTTGAACCCATGCAGATGGGAAAATAAGTTGTTCATCAAACCATTCGAGTTAAGATCCTTTGTGTTAGATTTCCTTAAAACCCAATAACTGATTGGCAATTTTCGAAGTGTAAAAACAAAAAATACAAACAACAACTGTTCCAGAAACTTAAATTGCAAATACATTGAGTTTTCTAACGTAACATGCACAACAGAAATTAATAATAAATCAAAAGATAAACACATTCAACACAATAACACAAGATATACCCAGGGAACCCCAACTCCGGGAAAATCTACAAACTTTGTATGTCTTTTATTATCTTCAGCAAAAGGCAATCTTCAAAAAATTTATAGCATGGGAAAACTTACCTTTCTCTACAGAGAAACACCGATAAGCTCCCAAGATAAACCGAACTCCCTACTGCGCACTCGATCTGTCGTACGACCATGCAGATCTACTTATCAGCACACATGCAAGCTGCAGATCACACATGCTAGTTGGAATAACTACGCTGGGGCTGTAACAGTAGCACGAACCTCAATCTCCTTCTTAGTTGCGGTAGCTCTGCAATCTGCAGAAACCCTAGACTCCCCCTTCATTGATCTGACAAATTGCTTGTGCTCAATTGACTGGCCACTTGCTCTATCTCTTATAATTTCGACCTAAGTCCGTCTTTCACTCTCAACAGCTGAGATTAGATCTTGATGAAGGGCTGAGATTAAATTATAAGTTAACTTGGGATTTTTTTTTTTTTTTTTTTTTTTTAAGAAATAGTTAAATAAATTAATATCATGCTAAGTGACTGTCTTGTGGTTCCCTCTGCTAACCTTAGCACCTAGGCAAGCATGAACCTTACTGCTCTACTCCAATCAACGCTTTGACCCCAGGTATCATTGTAATGACACCTAGGCAAGCATGAACCTTACTGCTCTACTCCAATCAACACTTTGACCCCAGGTATCATTTTATCATCATTACAGTTTGTATATACTTTTTTACCTTTGTGAAGATTGGACTTGGTGTTGTGCCTAAAGGGTTGTAAAGTACACCTAATGCTATTCATGGGGTATGTTCATGTCTATATATTTACCATGACTATAACTAAAGATTATTCTTCATATTGTTTTCTTCCTATTGTGAATTGTTCCAGATATTTGGTTCCATGTGAACAATAACACTGTAGAAACCTTTAGCGGCTAAGATTGGGCATTTGACTAAAATTTCCAATTTTTTTTTTCCAGTAAGGTTCTCTATTTGAAATAAAATACATAAAATCTGTAGAAACTTAAAAAATTATCTGAAAAGTTTTGCTAAATAATTATATTTGAGGTTATTAAAGATTTGCCAAGGTTTATAACTTTATACGCTCATGGCTCCTTGAAGTTTTTCCTCAACAGCCTGTATATATATAATTGCTGATGTTGGACTTAAACAGGTTAGACTGACTAGCATTTTGATCTCACAAAATAATGAGGAGGATGCGCCCTAAACTGTTGTTGCAATTATCTATATATATATATATGTGTGTGTGTGTGTGTTTTTTTTCATCTTAAAAGTACTTTCATATATGCCAGTCATCAACCATTTCAAACATCGGACTGTCAATTGATCTTGTGAAAATATCTGATATTATTTGGCTTTCATATCTTCTTTGATTAGAATGTGGCAATTACATGTTTTATTAAATTTTATCAAGTAACTGTTCCGGTAGCTTCATAAAGCTATTGATGTTTCATGTTTGTAGAATGAGTCTATGAGGTGTAACGTTTCTTCTCCTTCGACTGGAGTGGTATAAATTTTTATGGAATACTATTTCATATAAGAAAAGAGAACAAAAGCCATGCCAAGTTATTTTCTATCATGGTTGAAATTTTGAATAATTGACTTGAATAACAAGGTCTTATCGTTCTGTATTTTCCATTATGCAGTTAGATATGGCAGAAAATTGCCTAAGCCGTGCAGCAGATCTGAGTGGACTGTTGCTTCTCTATTCTTCTTTGGGAGATGCAGAAGGGATCTCGAAACTTGCATCGATGGCCAGAGATCAGGGGAAGAACAATGTTTCTTTCCTGTGTTTATTCATGCTGGGAAAGTTAGAAGAATGCATTCAACTTTTGGTAGACAGGTAAGTTCTCTTTGTGATAATTGATGGCCTGATGACAAAAATTGGTTTGCAAACTAGTTCTTTGTTGTATGAAGCTAATCACTATTCAATTATTCTTGAATTTCAGCAATCGTATACCTGAAGCTGCTTTTATGGCTCGTTCCTATCTTCCCAGCAAGGTTTCAGAAATTGTTGCTATTTGGCGTAATGATCTCAAAAAGGTACAATAACAAAAATATTGGTAACTATGCCAAACTAGTCAGTTGAAAAGTTCTTGGCTGACTGCAATTTGAGGGACTCCCCATACTTGAGTTTCAAGGACTAGTGACTAGCGTGTTATGTGAATAGTCTTAAATATTTTTTTGAAAGGAGAAATTATTAGTTTTAGGTGTTTTGATCATTTTTGAGGGAATCCGTATAAGACCCTTTTCCCATATTTTTATTAAACAGGTTTTCTTGTACTCACATGAATAATTAATGATTTATGGCTATCCCCTGTTTTGAGAGCAACCTGGAAATTGTGCATTTGTCAAGGAATAAGATCAATGTCTCACATTTACGGTTTTAACTGAATATTTATGTTGCTTTTCATAGGTGAACCAAAAGGCGGCTGAAGCTTTAGCAGATCCAGAAGAGTATCCCAACCTGTTTGAAGATTGGCATTTAGCACTTGATGCTGAAGATAAACTAAGGAGATGCAGGTTTATATTTAGTTGATTAAAGAAATGCTTTTAGATTGTATCAATGAGTTGATTTTCAGTTTATCCTTTCTGACAATCTTCATCTTTACACCATGAAGGTTCATGAGACTCTAAACTTAGTAATACTGAAATCTGGCTTTGGTGTCTGCACTGCAGAGATGGGTATCCTCCTGCGGAAGATTACTATCGTTATATTGGTATTACAAATAGAGACCTCTTAGAAGAATTTAAGAATATGCAAGTCAATGGAGTTACCCCTGTGGAAAATGGGGATTCTTTTCATGAGGTAGACCCTATATTCCATATCTACAGCATTTATCGTCGAGATTGACACGTGGTTCAGAATCCTTGTTTATTGTTAGTAACTGTCTGACATTTTTGGTTACAGGTTACTGAGGTAATTGAAAATTATGTACATGATGGTAACCAAACGGTTGATGGGGAAAATTATTTGGAAGTCGAAGATTCCAATGGGGAGGTTCTTGTTAATGGTAATGAGGAGGAAGAAGAGTGAAACACATTAATTAAATAAGCCCATCAGCTGGATCTTGCTGCTAGCAGTTTAGCTGCACCTGATTGAGATTAAGCAAGATTTGGTTAAGGTGTTAGGGATCATGTCTTAGGAGGGAGGCAGATGAATTAATGTCTGCGGGCAAGTACGAGAATGATTTTGTCGTGTAATACAGCATGGCTCTTAACGGGCTCCAAGGTATTGATTTTCTTTATTGTTAATGTATATTAATATATTCATGCTTCAAATTGAAATGTTAGCTTTACATATTCATCGGATCAGCTCAGCTTTAAGTCAATAAATGTGTCATGATTGTCAAAAGCACTTGGGTCAAATATCTGCTTGTGGCAGACTACAATAGGCCCTTATGGCCTTATTTTAGATACTTGTATTTTTGGGCTTCTCGTTTGAAGGCCCATGTGGTTGAGCTTCACCATTTTATCATCTTGTTTCACTTCATAATTGTCTGCCTGACGAATTGCATTTCATGTCATTGGGACTGTGATAGGATTTATCGACAAAGCACATTCCATGTAAACTGAGAATATTGTATTAAAGAGAATGATTTTGTTGAGCCTTGCATTTTGTGAGTTATGTACTTTTTCTATTTCGGTTGACATTCACAAAATGGGAATATTGTTTTTTTCTCACTACAGTAATTGCCAACAAAAACATGAACAAATGCAAATCTCGGAAATTTGTAGTTTTGTTATTTTTACTTCATAGCAGACTACGGGGATGGTTGAAAAGAGGGACAGTTGGGCCTTCTTCACATGTCAAGAAACAGACGACCGGACTATTTAAATGTTTTTGGGAATGTAAATAAATAATTTCTTAGCCCGATAATGTTGGTATCTATTAAAACACATCTCTTAACGGACTCCATTTGGAAGACAGCTAAATATCAGGAAAATAACCCAGTGGAGATCATAATGTTGGTATCCATTACAACACATCTCTTAGGGGACTCGATTTGGAAGACAATTAAATATTAGGAAGATAACCCAGTGGAGATCATATCAAGATATCGATGAAGGAGCAGATAGTAGTTAATTAGTATAATTGCTTTTATTCCAATATACAAGTTAATACAATAATGAATAATTCTTTTTTTGTCATATATTTATTACTTCCAATAGTATGAAATGCATCATTCACTTTTCTTTTGCCACTTCTGAGTTGGTTATCAAGTTTACCAATTTGCACAGGCTTGCTATTCACCCTTAGTTATTTTTTCTTGGCACACCCTCTCTCATGCTATTGCCAATGGCATGTTAAGTCAGATCCTTAAATTCTCTTCCACTTAAACTGTTAATGTTCTTATCAACATGGCTCCACAGGCTCTGATTAAAAGTGTGTTTAGTAACGAGGAGACACTTTCCACATTTGAGCATAGTCGCGGATGGAACGGACAAAGTTCATTTTTTAAGTTAAATACTCCAAAAGACTTGGAATATAAAAATCTCCATTGAGATACAAGAATATATATTATAAAGTATGAATGATGTTACAATTGAGAGTGAGGGGCCTGCTTATATACAAGCATGTGTCTTTTTATGAATGGTCATGTCTCCTTAAACATGTCTCTTTGGTAAACTAATTTTATTTATTTACATATTATTATGTTTATTATTTATTATTCATATTTAATACTTTTACATAATTATATTTATAACATTGTCTTCCTCTTCAAAAAGCTGTCTTCAAAGCTTTTTGAGGAAAGGGGCAATCTCTTTCTTCTACTACAAATGTCTTCTTGTCTTGGGACAATCATCTTTGTCGATACAAGTTGATATGATCCTTGGAGTGATAAATAAAATTGTCGAATCGAAAATGGATCTGACCATCTTAGATTAATTCTCTATGAAATCTTCCGGTCACTAGAAATTTGCAATGAATTGTTATCATCAGACTAGATTTTGCAAACTTAACTATTCTTGGGAACATAAATCTGTTGTTTTCGTTCTAAGTGATATTGATACGTAGATTGATTGGAAACTTTGCTCTTGTGATTCAGATGTCGATAAGGAGTTCTTATGATTGGGCTTTCCCTTATCATGTTAGTGGCAGTGCTCTGATTTCCTTTAGGTGTTGTTGTTGTTGAGTTGGCATCATCATTTGGAATGTTCATCATTTGAACTGCAACTTCTGAATATGTTTTATTTTCTTTTGCCTTCTCATCCTCTTGAGTCGTGATATTAAATGGATCAGTATTGATTTCTTTATCTTCAACTTGCACTGATGACTTTAACACTTCTTTTGTGATAAGTTCTTTTAACTTGTTTTCCAATGATTTCATATCATCCTTAGGTTTCTTAATTTGAGTGAGTAGACTTCGATTATGGTTTCTGAGACGTAAAAATTTCTCGTTTTTTGAGTCAACTTTATTTTGGTATTCAAGCTTCTCAACTTATAAACACTTGATTTGTTCTAATAACCATTGGTTAAGGTTCTTTAAGCATAAAATTTCCTTTTCTTTTCCTGATAGACTTTTGTTGAGTTTTTTTTATTGTTGTTGTTCAGAAATTTCATTTTCTTGTTCTAACTAATGTTTCTTAGCTTTACATTTTTTTACTTGTGTAAGTAGCTTCTGATTATGCTTCAAACATGAATTTTCCTTATTTTTGTTGGATATGACTTCTTCAAACTCTTTTTGCTTATTTGATACTGTTTCTGGATTCTCTTGAAACATTAGTTTTGAAATATCCTTAAGATATATTATTGAAAGCATTATCAATTTTGATTTCATTGTTATGCCTTGGAATGTAACCTATCTTCTTTTTGTAAGGGAACATCAAGAATTTGTTTTGTGTTTAGAATGAATGTACCTAATTCCTTGAACCAAAGTTGACCAAGAATTATGTCAACCTCTTTGTCAAGCATAATTACAACACAAATTTGAGATACGTACTCATAATGATTAATTGTCACTTGTAAATCATTAATTTCATATTCTTTTTTGTTAAAAATACCTTTTAGTTCGCCTGTATTTGGCTCTAGAATTAATAGTTGACATTCCAAATTAATATTAATGTAATTATCATCAATGTTTAGATTAATAGCGATACTAATCTCTTTCCTTTGGATATACCATTTTAGTGGAAATGATCTAAAATTTAATATTGGAATACGTTTATAGGAGAATCTTTTTTCTTTTATTTTCGAATTAGGCTCCATTTTTGTTTGTCGATAATTTTTCGAGAGCGACACTGATATATTTTTCAAATAAAACAAAGTTTGTTCTTCAAGTTAAATACTCCAGAAGACTTGGAGTATAAAGATCTCCATTGAGATACAAGAATATATATTAGAAAACATGAATGATGTTACAATTGAGAGTGAGGGACATGCCTATATACCCAAAAGGTGTCCCTTTATGCATGGTCATGTCTTCTGAGACATATCTCTTTGTTTAATTAATTATTATTTATTTACATATTATTATGTTTATTATTTAGTATCTATGTTTATTACTTTACATAATTATATTCATAACAATGAACTTAAAATCTTTATATCAACATATTTACATATTATTATGTTTATTATTTATTATTTATATTTATTACTTGTACATAATTATATTCATAACAATGAACTTAAGATCTTTATATCAACATAAAGTATTCTCCAATGAGTATTGTTAGGTAAAGTATCATTTGAGTGGGTCACCACTAGAAGATGCTCTATTACGTAACAAAATTAAGAGATGTTATGTGGTAGTTAGCTCAGTGATATAAAGCAATGAAAATGACTTTTCACTCCAGGCACTGGAAACATTGGAAACATGGGGGAGTGTATTGCAATAGAGTAATATGTTTTGTTAATGAATTAATAATGGGTTTTATGTTACCAGGGTTTTTATGGTCACTCCTTTTTTGTTATATGATAAAAGGGAAGTTCCATATGTTTTGAATTTGAGAGTATCTATGGATTGGGATTAATTGTTTCAATCAATTGGAATCACATGAATTGATGTGTATAAATATATTCTTATTAGTCATTATAGAATCAAATGAAAATTTAGAGTGCATAATTTCTATTTTAACATATACTAGGATTTAGAGTGCATAATTTCTATTTTAACTTATACTAGCGTAGCCATATAAATTAAATGGCTAGTAAATTTTGATGGACATCAATCTATAATAAATATCAAAACATTTATCATATCATATATTTCACAATGCCCAAATTTAAAAAAAATAATAAAAATTATCTAAATTATAACTTTATTTTAAATTATTATTATTATTATGAATTATAAAAATATTGATATATGAGTTTAAACTTGTGTATATTTTAAAAAACATGTAATAATATTCATAATCATGTAGATTCATCCCCACTTTACCATGGAATTTTTTGACTTATAAATTGCCCATCTTACAATACCAACAACACATGCACAATATGGCATGTTGATATGGTATTTTAATTAATTAATTTGAGATCAATTAATTAAAAAAATATAATTTAACTTGGTGATAAATTTTAACCCTTTATTTGTCAATAATACTATGAATATTCTAGTATATTCCATGAAAGTTAAATACCTAACATCCATCTAATAATTAATGTATATTAAATTAAAATTGTGAAAACCCTATTATGAAATAAGCACTCCTATAGGCTTGATAATCTAGAAAGTATACAAAAATTAACAAGAACATCAATCTATTGCTCAATTGTTGTTACTTTAAAGTTCCTTGAGTTTGGTAAAATTAAAGGGGCTTTTGTAAATATGTTTTTTTAATGAGAGATGCTTGTAAAATTGTTATCCAAAAAGCTATATTATTTGTTATGTCATTGAATTTTTGAGATATGTAACTAGAATATATAACTAGGAATCAGTGGGAGTGATGCAGTCAGAGATCAAAGCGACAGAGGCCAGAGCAGTCAGATACTAAAGAGTTTAGAGAGGGTTGAAAACAAGTGCATAAAGGCAGAGTCAACATAAACGCAAAGTTTTTAGTTGACAAAGGCAATAGTAGTCAGAGACTTTGATGACAGAGGCATCATTTTGATGCAGGTTGGATGTTTTTTGTTTCTGGAGTTGCAGGAGCTACAACACTCGAGAGAAGTGTTGCATGCATAACATTCCAAAGGTTCAGGATCAGGATTGAGTTGAATTCATTTCTTGCTGAGAGGGAGTGTTGGAAATAGCAACAAGAAATGTTAAAAATAAAATCTAGAAATTTTGATTTAATTTGTCTTTGAATTAAATTGTAATTCTTTTCTCATAGCAACTTGTAAATAGTTAATTAAGTTTAATTAACTTAATTAGCTTAGGAATTTCGATTTGGAAGTCTTTCTGAAGTCATGTATATGTTCTTCGTATATTATAGGGGTCCAAGATGATTTAATTATGAGTTGTAATTAGTTAACTCAGTTTACTGAGTTAAGTCTAGTTAAATTAGTTCCAAACTGTTTGAAGAACTAATAGTGAGTTAACAATCAGTTGATGCATTAGTGCACTCAACTAGTGCTACTCTAGTTAACTAAATATTCCCTCATAAAAAATCCATGCATATCTATAATGAGGGAGACCTAGTTGAGACTAAAGTGCAGGGACAATGCATTATTTGTTTTAGATTTTTCCGAGTTGTCTGATAGTGCATGCATTCATGAACTGAGGAATTCCCCTTTAAATATGGGCTAATTCTCTCAGGAATTGTGCAAAGAATTCCCTCATTAGGCAAAGGATAGGAAATACTTGTGCAGGTTAAGTTCAAGGTTGAGCAGAGCATATTGTATTCATCCAAATTCTTTGACCAAATGACACATTGGAATAGAGACTTGGAGAGCTTGTGAAGAGGCTAAGCTTTGGCCTTGAACTTGCCTATCAATTGGAGGTTGAATTTGCTGAGTGCTGGGATTGTCCTAGAGAGAACAAGCATTGTAATTTCATCTTGATTTTTCGGATTAATACAAAATAGATAGTGGGGTTTTGAGCTGTGGCTTTCCCCAGATATTTATTGTGTTATGTGCCTTCGATTCTCTTCCTTTATTGATTATTGTTTGCTCGATGTTTTAGGTTTCTGCTGTAAAGAGTAGAAGTAGATTCTTGTCTCTTGCTTTAACAAATTGCATTATCTTGTGAATCTACATGATTTTCTACATTTTGTTGTTGTTTAAAATACATTTTTGAATGCATAAATGGATTCAAAACCTTGAAAAACCCCAGGGCACTCAAATTCTACAAATTAAACTACTTAAACTCATGTTTTTAAAAATCTCTACCGGATTTTGATTAAAATTATCCAGAAAATATGGAAAATGCCGTTTCGTCTATAAATTAGAGTACACCATAAATTAATAATCTTAACTAATTAGTTAGAATAGAGAAATTTCAAAAGAAAAAAACCTGAGATGTTAATAATTTATAATATCAATGTAATGATGATGCCAACATTATTATTAGATTTTATTAGAAGCTATTATAAAAATATTAATATTAATAATTAATATACATGCATTTAATAATAATGGTAATAATAAATTTATATAAGTGTAAAAATAAAAATTTGAGTTATTAAAATTCAAAAATCAAACTAAATTAAAGATTTGGTGAAATGCAAATTTCTATAATATATTATTATGAACTATTTAATGCCCGTGGGAAGAGTGTAATTGGCCATTTTTTATGGGGAAGATATTGTAGTGTTTGTAAATGAGTGTAAACATTTAAATGTTCGTTGAATTAATAATAAAATATTTTTAACCATGCATATTTAGTGTCACTTACCATGCATATTATTCACTTGTAAATAGTTTTTGCTACAATATCATTGCTTATCAATACCACATGCCCAATATTTTATACATATTTTATTTTAATTTAATTTTAGAACATTTTTTAATTAAATCTAAAAGCAAAAATGTTATAACTACTTTTGAGATATATCTAAACTTTTTTCTCGGTGCTACTAAAAATATTCCATTGGTTTGAGATTAAATCAGAGTTTTAATAAAATAAAAAATGAGAATACTTTGATACATAGAGATGTGAAATTTATATAATTATTTATATTTTTTATTAGATATTATATGAAACAGTATGGTGTATATTTTTTATTTATACATGTACTTTTAGTTGTAACAAAGCTCACATTAAAAAATATTGACAAACTTACTTACATTACACACATCTCCCCTTGCATTACTTACATTATACACATCTCCTCTATATTGGGTTGTAAAGCACATTTGGATGCAATTACTTTGTTTGGTTAAGTAGTTAATATGTACCAAGTCAAATAATTAATATGTCATTCAATTCATAATATTGTTTAGATTGTAGGTAGTTTCCAATGGTACAACATCTATACATATCAATGAATGTAGTCTTGTAGTGATTTTGTAGAAACTCCTAATATATGACAAATTATTTTAGTGGAATATCCTGGTAATTATATCATATTATGTTGTTTTATGTTGATTAAACTTGGTGTTACTAAATAATCTTTTGATAATCAAAATTTACTATGCCCCAATGTTAATATATCCGCAATCTACAATTTATATTTGTGTGCATTATGTCATATTAATGACACACGAAATTTGTGTTAAATGTATTTCAAAACATTTATCTTCAATTGCAAATGTATGGAACTACTACATATTCACATTGTTCTAGATTATACAAACAAATCTAAAGAAAAGGGATCTAAGCCCATCTCTAATAAAAAATAGACATCTATGGTGTTTTATATGATGTTTGTTCTCCTTTTTATATCTAAATAATATATCTATGTATCTAAAATGAATCTATATGTTTTTTTCGTGGTCACTTTTATTATTTTGGTGCTCTAGTTAATTCCACATTTTTTTTTTGTATACAAAGGTTAGTTAATTCCACCCGATTTTGTATAAAGTTCAGATCATGGATCCATGTACTTCTGAGTGATAATATAAATATTCCTTTTGGTAGCGAAATAAAGAGATAAAGATACAATAAACATAACTCAATTGAAGAATAATGAGATGTTGGTTGATTGTGAAGAACATATAAGCATGAATAATGAGTGTTCAATTGAAATGTTGGGAACTTTTTAAAACTTTAACAAAGTTCATATCCATGAATTTTATTATAATTATGACTAAATGTGGAAATGTACATAGTAAACTATACAATTACCTAATATTCAAATAAATATTATCTAAACTTTTCACCCCTGTCAGCATCATAATCAAAATACTTTTTTATTTTTAACCAACCGTAAAGGAAGAGTTTCCACAAATTTTGTAGCATGTGATAATTGATTGATGTTTCTTAACATCAACATTAGGAAACCATGCAACTAACCATTTTATTTTGTATTGCAAAAAGGGTCAAATTCTTTGTAGCAAGATAGTTTCACTAATTATCATCTAGACATTTCTCAATAGAGACACTAACAACAATTCATAATATATTTTTGTATATTCCTTACACCTTCCTTAGAAGTTTTTTGAAGCTTAATTTAGTTAGATTTGAAAGATATCTTCTAGTATAATCCTTATCACATTCACCTTGAGGCCAAATAAGCTCAAATATATTTAGAACATACCCTATTTATGAACACCATTGTAATTCATCATTAATATCAAATTATGCCATAAAATATGCTTTGGATGATGAATGATGACTCTTTGAATATACTTGTTTTTGTTGTGGATATAACTTTCTCCAACTTCTTGAAATTTCTAGAAGCCTTATGATCTATATTAAGTCTTGAATGATAAGTTCTCTCTAACTTCCATATGGAATTGTGGTTCGAAAGATATTTATAGGTCAACAAAAAAACATGGATGAAAATATTGAATACATTGTCTCCATGTCACTGAAAAACATACAACCAAGTGATCATGAGAAAATGTATGTAAGGACTATTCCAATCACATCCCTTACGCACAAAACATACGTGGATGAAAATATTGAATATATTATCTCCATGTCACTGGAAAACATACAACCAAGTGATCATGAGAAAATGTATGTTAAGGACTAATTAAATCACACCCCTTACACACAATCTCATGGTGATTGTGATATCATAATTTAAAATGTTAATTCAAGAAAAATATCTTGTGCTAAATAATTAAATATAAAATTTGATAATTAATATCTATTTGTTAAATCTAACCACATTGGGACTAACACACAGGTATGTATCATTATCAAAAGAAAAACTATAATATATGGGTTGTTAAAAGGAAAACAAACACACACACACACAAGTTGTTAAAAGGTGTTTTAGTAATTGTCCAAACATTTTTACAATTATAATCATACATACTCTCATCAATCAGTTTTTCACAATCATAATCATGCATTCTCAACTTGTTTTTCAGAATCATAATGCTACTTCTCATTTATTTTGTCCTCCTCTCTTAATAATTTTTTTGCTATTGATATTTCTCATTTTTGTTTTTCATTGCTTTAAAATTCATGAAAAATATCACAATTAAATTACTAATTTGATATTTGATTTACAACTTAAATTATATGGTTTACCAAATAATAACATTGAGTTTCCCAAAATTTTCATGACAACCATGCTTGTATTTTGGAATGTTTGACCTAATATGCATTCCTAAAATTCCATAAAAGAATCAAATTGAGCTAAAAATACTCTTCTTTTGTTCAAATAATCACAAATTTATATTTCTAAAAATCTAAAGTAAAGATCGATTATTTTTTAATTATATAGTAGCAATGATTAATTTACATGAAAAAAAACAAAACAAACCAAACCATGTCTTTACTTGAATAGTTTGAGAAAAAATTGACACAATATGGATCTATTTGACTTGAAATATGAATAAAATGCTTCTTAAAAAATTATAGTACCAAAATAATTTATGGACCAAATATGATAATGAGTTTATAAGAATATAGTCTAACACACTGTGGAAGAAAAATAAAATAAATCATTTCATTGGAAATCATAAAAGATGATCTAAGTAGACATGGAGGTCACATGTTTAGGGTTACATACGTTTTGTTCTTTGTTTAGAAACTTTTTGGCGAAATCACATGATTGATCATTTGTCGACGCGTTTCGAACCAACTAGTGTGGTTCATCGTCAGGACAAGTTGAAGAAACAGATCCAGTTAGCGTGTTAAATAGTCTAAGCAGAGACTCCAACGGCTAAAAAGACTAACGGCTATTTTTCAACTTACGAACCCCAGTCAAACCTCCTTTAACTAAAATAATATAATATTCTTTATAATTATTACTATATATACGCAGTTGGGTAAAAAATAAAACAGAACCGGGTTAGATATCAATTTTTTATTCAAAATATATATTATTAATATTTTCCAATACCCAATATAATGCTATATTTAATGTTAAGTAATTAAATTATTTATATAAATTATTAGAAAAATATAGAAGTAAATTATATCCCTGGTTAGTTACCATTTAATTATTTAAAATATTATATATATATGAATAAACCCATCTGACTATATAAGATACATATATATATTATATTTTACAATCTTTAACATTCTAGTAATATTTTATTTAATGTTCAATTATATAATATATAACCTTATAATAAATATTACATAAATGTATCAATAGTAATTTTTTCAATAACATTAAAGTAATATACATATTTAAATTTTTTTATATCTTACGTTATTTATTAAGGTTAGTTTAAATTAACTTAGAATTCAATACAAATCAATTAAATGAATAAAAGGAAAATTAAATTGAATAGTTACGAAAAAGCCTATTTTAATTCATTCATTAAACATAGCATTAGCTTGTTAAAATCTCAAGCTAATCGAAAGCTAAATTACTATCAAATCATTTGGTTACAAATAGTAAATATTAAGCTAAATATTCATAAGGCAACATTAAATAATCATTTCCCAGCTCAAAAGTTAGGTGTTCTAAGCACACTTGCCACCCGTGCTGTTAGAATCTCTGATGAAGAGAGCTTGGAAAAGAGAAGGCCCATCTCCTAGATGTCTTTGTGAAAAATGGTTACGATAGACACTTGGGTCAAAAGGCGTTCCTCAGGGCTAGGAAGGAGCCGTCAATTCGTAGGGATCCTAATGATCGGGTCATGGGAGTTAACCTTCCTTATATCCAGGGGACCACGGATAGGATTGCGAGGATTCTGAGAAATTTTGATGTGCCCGCAACTTTTAGACCTCTTAATACTATCCGTAGCTCCCTCAGATCTGTAAAAGATCCTATTGACCCTAAAGACATGAAGGGCGTCTATGTCATCCCTTGTTCTTGTGGGATTCCATATATTGGTGAGACGGGTCACTCTATCAATCAAAGAATTAGTGAGCATTCATCTGACTTGAGGCATGGTAGGACCAAATCCTCTGCCCTAGCGGAACATGCTGAGAAGACGATGCGTCATGTATGTATCGAAGAGGCTCAAGTCATCGCTAGAGTTGCTCAGTTTCACCATCGCAAGTTTAGGGAGGCCCTGGAGATTGAAAAAAGGCCGAATAATCTTAATAGGAATGATGGCTGGAAGATCAGCAGCTGTTCAGTCCCAGCCCTGTCTTCCTAACCTCCGCGGTCCCTTCTTGGTTAGGTCTCTGTGTTTCTTGGTTTTCCTTTGGGTTTGTTGTTTAATTTCTTGCTTTTCCCTTGATTCGATTTGTTCTTATTTTAATTTTCGTCCTTTGGGTTTAATCCCCTCTATTTCCCTATATTTTTGGGGATTATTTAATGTTGTCTTATGAATTTTAGCTTAATATTTGCTATTTGTAAGCAAATGATTTGATAGTAATTTAGCTTTCGATTAGCCTGAGATTTTAACAAGCTAATGCTATGTTTAATGAATGAATTAAAATAGGCTTTTTCGTAACTATTCAATTTAATTTTCCTTTTATTCATTTAATTGATTTGTATTGAATTCTAAGTTAATTTAAACTAACCTTAATAAATAAAGTAAGATATAAAAAAATTTAAAAAATTTTAAAATATGTATATTACTTTAATGTTATTGAAAAATACTATTAATACATTTACATGGGCATATTTATTATAAGGTTATAATTAAAATATATATATAATATATATATATATATATAATTGAACATTAAATAAGAATAATACTAGAATGTTAAGGATTATAAAAATATTAATATATATATGTATCTTATATAGTCAGATGGGTTTATTCATATATATATAATATTTTAAATAATTAAATGGTAACTAACCTGGGATATAATTTACTTCTATATTTTTCTAATAATTTATAAAAATAATTTAATTACTTAACATTAAATATAACATTATATTGGGTATTGGAAAATATTAATAATATATATTTTTTGAATAAAAAATTGATATCTAACCCGGTTCTGTTTTATTTTTTACCTAGCTGCGTATATATAGTAATAATTATAAAGAATATTATATTATTTTAGTTAAATGAGGTTTGACTGGGGTTCGTAAGTTGAAAAATAGCCGTTAGTCTTTTTAGCCGTTGGAGTCTCTACTTAGACTATTTAACATGCTAACTGGATCTGCTTCTTCAACTTGTCCTGACGATGAACCACACTAGTTGGTTCGAAACGCGTCGACAAATGATCAATTATGTGATTTCGCCAAAAAGTTTCTAAACAAAAGCAATCTTTATGTCAAAATAGAAAATAACAAATTGCTAATACTTGTTGTGTATGTAGATGACATTATCTTTGGGAGCAATGAAGAAGCTATGAGTCAAAGCTTTGCCTTGGTGATGCAAAAAGAATTCGAAATGTCTTTGCTTGGAGAACTGACATACTTTCTTGGATTGCAAATCCAACAGAATGAAGGTGGTATCTTCTTATCTCAAACCAAGTACCTCAAGCATATTCTGAAGAAGTATGGCATGGAAGATGCGAAACCAGTATGTACCCCCATGGTTACATGATGCAGTCTTAGTGCAAATGATGAATCAGCATCTATACATCAGCCAACCTATAGATCCATGATTGGAAGTCTACTTTATTTGACAGGTACCCGACCAGACATCATGCATGCAGTGGGAATAGTTGGGAGATTTCAGGCAAATCCAAAGGAAACTCACCTTCAAGCAGTGAAGAGAATTTTCAAATATCTTCAAGGGACTCAAAACTATGGCTTATGGTATCCTAGAGATACAGATCTCACACTTCATGCTTATACAGATGCAGATTGGGCCGGAAGCGTGGATGGCAGGAAGAGCACAAGTGGTGGAGCATTCTTTATGGGTTCCAGATTAGTATCTTGGTTCAGCAAGAAACAGAGTTCGATTGCCTTATCTATAGCTTAAGCAGAATATGTTGCAGCTGCATCTTGCTACACTGAACTCCTTTGGATGATGCAGACCTTGCAGGATTTTCAAATCACTTGTACACCACCTATCCCCATCTTATGTGATGATACAAGTGCAATCAAAATTTCAAAAAATCCTGTCATGAATTCAAAAACCAAGCACATACCAATCAAGTATCACTTTCTTCGGGAACAACTGTTGGAACAAAAGGTCAAATTGGAGTATGTTCCTTCTAAGGAACAAGTTGCTGACATTTTCACCAAACCACTTCCCAGGGAAACTTTTGAATAACTCAGACAGAAGCTGGGAGTTGTTGATGTATCATCTTGCTGTTAAATCTTATCAGTTTCAAAGAAAAATGGGTGTACGTGTGTTGGATAAGGTTTATTCGCGTACATACGCCAGTTTGTACAAAGAAAGTAGCGTATATGGAGGCTTGATGGATATTAGAAGGAGCAGGCTCTGGTTGAAGATATTCTGATGTGGGTCTGACAGAGACCATCCGGCATAGGTTCAGGGGGAGCAGATAATCTTCTAATAATGCATTGTTGGCATTATTTTGGAAGCTTTTAGTTTGAGTTAATATCTGTTGTTGATTTCAGGTGGAACAAAGGCAGAAGGCGAATAGAAGGAAATCTTGGTTGCGGATCTGAATGATGATTGACAGTAGCTGCTGCTATCAGTTGTGTATGACTTTCTCACGTTTTAAATATTCATCTCTATGTCATGTATCTCTTTCTTATATTGTGTCAAGGTCATGTAACGGCCTATTTTGGTTTCCCCACTATGCCTGGGATGAAGATGTAATGTATTTGGTCATCATATGTAGATTTCAGATGTATTCCACTTGGTTGGATGGATGATCCCCATTTGGTTGGGTGATGGATGTATGTATTAAGTCCTTTGGTGATAGGAAGGTCTTGTATTGTTGCACACAGCAGGACACAAATTTCAGCATGTACTCAGGGGGAGCACAACCCTTTGCCCTTGATGACAAAGGGGGAGAATGATCTTGGTGTTGCCATCAAGTCCAAAGGGGGAGATTATTAGCATTATGGCACAGGTTTGGAGCTATGGCACAGGTGTTGTCCTTGATGGCAAACTTCTTTGGTATCAGATCTCAGTTCAGGTACTTAGAAAGTAGAAAAAAACATATACGCAGGTTCATCTAGACGAAAGCGCATATACACGCGGGTTGTACGTTACAAAAGCGCGTATATGTTGGGGATCATTCTTTTGGTCCATGGCAGTTAGATCTTGGAACTTAAACGTATGTTTTGGACCATAGCATCTCGTCAGATGTGCTGATCCCCAGTTTTGGGTTCATGGTATTGAAATGTTATGGTCTTGGACCATGGTATTGGGGAAGGCCTAAGACTATAAAAGAGGAAGGAGATCTTGTGAAAAATCACCATATGAACTATTATTGAAGATCTGATAAAGTGCTAGAGATGGTATATTAGGTGGTGATGCAGATCTGGATCTGAAGGAAGGAGGAACCTAGTGCAAAAGGAAGGATAAATTCTATTCATGGGTCATAATCTTTAAGCTTGAATGATAGTATCTTTGTATGATTTTGATCTGCTAGATGTGGCGCTTGTTTGATCTATAAGCCTGAAAATCTGGGTTAATTAGTGATTGAATATCTGGAAGAGTGTGTTGTCCTTTATAGATCTGTATGCAGGTTCAGTGAAGCAAAGGGGCGTATACACATAGTTTAGGTGAAGTGAAGGCGCATATACACAGGTTGTTCCATACGCAGATGCATATGCACACGAGTTACAGACCGTTGAAATAGCGTATATGCTTTAAGTGGTGATCTAGTTGTTTATGCTTATTGCTGTTGTGTTCTGGGTTCTGTTGTGTGGTTTCTGGTACTGTGTTTTGGGTACAACTGGCAGAGATGTATCTACTTGATTTCAGATCTAGTTGGTGAAAAGAAGTTGGTTGATGAAGAATTTCTTGATGATTGTTTGATGTTCATGGATCCAGTCTGAAAATTGATGAAACGTGGTCCCAGGAAGAAAGAGAAGGTTGTAGCCTTCTATAGGCCAGCACCTACGTACTAGTATCTTGGCTAGTACAAGAGCTAAGGGGGTTGTAGCTCCCTTCCAGGAGAAGCTGGAAAACGAGAGAGAGTTGTAGCTCTCTGCAGGTTGCAGCCTGCGTACTGGTAAAAAGACTACACCAGTATATTGTACAAGAAGTTTCTAATTGAAAAGAAGATAGAGATGAATTGCAGCAGGTGGTTTTCATCCACATTGGGTTTCCACCTTATATCTTGTGTTCCTGTGTGTGACTGTTTCTCTGCTCTGTTTTACTGTCTCTGGTTACTGTTATTTGATTCTGCATCATAGATTAATAATCATCATCAGAAAGATTAAGTAAAGTAAAAACTTTCTTTGTATACGCGAGTTTCCTTCTGCATAATTGCGTATATACGCAGGTTAATTAATCTGAAGTAGCGTATATAAGTTTTTTTGAAAAAGGAATAATTACCTTGATAATACTGATTCAACCCCCCCCCCCCCCTCTCAGTATTATTTCCAACATATTCAAGCTCCTCTAGACAACATATAGGAGCCTTCCCTTGACTACAGCTAGGGAACATATGAACTACGGCTAGGGCTATAGGAATTTATAGGGTAAGTTCCTCAGATAGAACACCAAAGGACACCACTCACAAACAAATCACAGATTAATACACCAGTATTGTTGACATGGTTAAAACCCTCAAAGAGGGAAACAGTGCATGACCTGAGCCAACATAGCCACTTCAGGCAATTTATTAATAAAAGAATGAAAATTTACATAGGTTTCTCTCATGAATGGTTACCCTACAAATGACCCTCCATGCTCTTTAAATAGAGATCATGGACCAATCAGGTGTTAAACCATGATCAAGTGTCGGTAATACAAAGGAGAGAATGAATTGTCGGATCACTACATATCATGACCATTGGATTGTAAGTTACAAAAGTACATAGTAAAGAAATGCACTTCACCTAACTCTACATTAGACCAAGTTATACTTAACTATTTCCTATGTGTCAGAATATCCTAACATCCCCCATTCAGAACAAATTGGTATAGGATTCAAGGATGTAAAAATATGACACAATAGGAGAAGGAAGGAGGCATTGGAGCCTATCCCCCCTTAGTGACAACTTCGTGAACTCCAACCATAAATCATAGTTTAGTAAACTATGCCTCTGTGAGAGCCTTTGTAAAGATGTCTGCAACTTGATCATCTGTTGAATAATATTGCACTTCAAGAACATGGCCATGAATGGAATTTCTGATGAAGTGCATGTGTAGTTCAATGTGTTTGCTGCGATGATGTTGGACTGGATCCTTGTATAGTTGAATGGCACTTTGATTATCACACCAAAGTGTAGGCGGATGTTGCTGCTGGAAGCAAAACTCTGATAGGATCTGACAAAGCCACAGGGATTCCTTATTAGATTATATGGCACACAGATACTCTACTTCTACAGAGGAAAGAGAAATGGCACTTTGTTTCTTGCAAGCCCATGTAATAGGTCCTGAACCAAGAGTGAACACATAACCTGCAGTAGAGTTTTGATCATTAGGGTCACCAGCCCAATCGGAATCAGTGAAACCAACTAATAGAGGAGGTTCTTCAGCACTGTAATGAATCCCAAAATGAACTGTACCTCGAACATAACAAAGTATTCTTTTAGCTACTTTCCAATGACTTTCATGTGGGCTTTGCATAAACCGAGGAATAAGGCCAATAGCAAAGGAAAGATTAGGATGAGTATGGGTGAGATACAAAAGTTTTCCCACAAGTTGACGGTATAAGGTAGCATCAACTTCAGGTGAAGTACAAGTGACTGAAAGTTTGGTTCCAGACTAAAAGTGAGAAGGGGCTGGCTTATAGTCTTCCATGTGAAAATGGTGTAGAAGATCAAAATCATACTTGGACTAGGAAAGGGAAATACGTTCCTTGGATTGCAAGACTTGAAGACCAAGAAAATAATGCAAGTGTCCTAAGTCAGCCATTTCAAACTTATTTTTAAGGCTGGACTTCACATGGTTTATAAGGTTGGGATCACTACTAGTAAGGATAAGATCATCAACATAAATAATGAGAATGATAAGGGACTTGCCCACTTTCTTGGTGTAGACAATATTGTCAAAATGACACCTAGAAAGTTAGTTTCTAAAAGAAAGCTATCCATTTTGGCATATCAATCTTGAGGGGCTTGCTTGAGACCATAAAGGGATTTCTTAAGCCAACATACAATGCTATATTTTGTTTGTATAAAGCCAGTAGGTTGTTCCATATAGATTTCTTCATTCAAGTCCCCATGAAAGAAGGCAGATTTAACATCCATCTGATGGGCTTCCCATTTGAAAGAGACAACAAGGGAAAGAACAAGGTGGATAGAGTTCATTTTGGCAACAGGGGAGAAAGTTTCAGTATAGTCAATGCCTTCAACTTGTGAAAAACCCTTAGCAACAAGATGAGTTTTATGTTTATCAACTTTTCCATCTGGTCCATACTTGGTTTTGTTAACCCATTTGCAGCTAACAAGTTTTCGTCCCTTTGGTAGAGGAACAAGATCCCATGTACCATTTGCCAATAATGAATGATATTCTTCATTCACAGCTGTGTCCCAATCTGGATGGCCTGAAGCTTCTGCAAAGGTGTCAAGATCATAATTCACTAAAGCTTGAGCCAGTAAAGAAGAGGCTCTAATGAACTGAGAATGTCTACATCATTGATCTATAGGATCACCGACAAGGGCACCTGCTACATCCTGAGTAGCACAGACCCATTTTGGAAGCTAAGGAGCTAAAGGAGGATCCTGAGAAGGTGGCGGGGATTGTCATCCTCGCTTTCATTATCTGAAGAAGAAATATTTTTAAAAGTAGAAGAGATAGAGATAGGTGGCACATCCGCTGAAGAGATATTTTTAGCAACTTTACATCTCTTCTAATGATAACATTTTTGGACTTAAGTGGAATAAGTCTATATCCTTTGACATCTTCAGAATATCTAACAAAAATACATTTTTCACTCTTAGGTTCCAAAGCTTTATGTTTCTCAACTGGAATATGGGCCCATGCTTCACTTCCAAAAACACGAAAGTGACTTACATTTGGTTTAATTGAGCTCCATGCTTCTTTTGGAGTGATATTCTTTAAAACCTTAGTAGGAGTGCGATTTATTATGTAATTTGCACAGTTTATTTCTTCTGCCCAAAAATTAAGACTAAGTCCTTTAGATTGAAGCATAAAATTAGCCATTTCCTTTAAGGTGTGTTTCTTCCTTTCAGCTACACCATTTTGTTGTGGACTCTATGGAACAATATGTTGCATTTGAATTCCATTCTCAGTGCAAAAGTTGATGAATTTGTTGTTAACATTTTCTCCACCATTATCAGATCTTAGCTTAAGAATTTGATGTCCAGATTGCTTTTCAACAAAGGCCTTAAAGGCCAAAAACATGTTAAATACTTCACTCTTGAGTTTTAAGAAGTACACCCAAGTGCGTTTGGAGAAATCATCAATGAAAAAATACTTGTAGCCAGAGAATGAAACAACTCGAAGTGGACCACATAAATCACTATGCACAAGCAGTAAAGGGGCTGAGGCATGCTAAGAGGCACGTTTTTCAAAACTATCCCGATGTTGTTTTCCAAGTACACATTCGGAACAAACAACATCTCTGGAAGATACCATTGGAAGACCTGTCACCATATTTTCTTTATGTAGATTTTGAAGGGAGTGATAGTTTAAGTGACCAAATCGCTCACGCCAAAGTTTGCTCACTTCATCGTTACGAGCAACAAATACTGAGGGAAGATTTGATGACCCAAAGTTGTTAAAATTATACAGACTTGTAGAATCATCAGCAATGCCAGTAGCTAAAATCTGTCTAGGATCTCTCAGGTCCTTAATTACAACATCGTGAGGTGAAAATTCAACTATTTTACCTTCGCCTGAATGAGTTATCTAATATATAGATAGAAGGTTGAAAGATAAGGTTAGAACACATAATACATGGTTAAATTGACCATTGTCTATATGAACAGTTCTAGTCCCTACAACACTAAGAGATCTATCATCACCAACATATAAACTTTTGGTGTTACAATCATGTAAAGAAGAAAACATGGCTTTGTTTTTGGCCATGTGATAAGAAGCTCCAGAATCAATGATCCACTCATGAGAATGAGAATAAGAAGATATATTTAGTGCATAGCCAGACCGAGATGCTTGACAACCACATGCAGAAAGTGATATTCCTGAAGATGAAGTTGAAGTTGAAGAGTGCTCCAAATGGATGTTATGCTTCTTTATTGTTGCTTCCAAGGCTTCCATCTTCTTAAAGCATTTGGATTCTAAATGGCCATCTCGATTACAAAAGTGGCAATGTCTATCAGTCTTCTTCCCTTTGTTTTTATTTTCCTTATCATTTTTTTGAAATGATTTTTCATTTTGAGGCTGAAATTGCTTAGGACCCTTGTTTGGTTTAGGACCATTCTTTTTAGGATACGAATTCTTAGGATTCTTTGAATTTGGTTGTTGTTGGGTGGCTAAGGATTTCTTAGAAGAGTTTCCAAGATTAAGAAGTCCAAGGTGTAAGAGTTTTTCTTGTTCTCTTATTAAAGAATCACAAAAGGAATCAAAGGAAGGGGACTTGTAGTCTTGTCCTTGAGAAACGAATGCTTCTCTTGTAGAATGGAAGGTGGAAACAAACACAGAGTAGGCTGGTCCCAACTTTGTAAGAATGGAATAGATAAGGTTACTATATTCTTTCTTAACCTTAACACCTTCCAAGAGAAGTCTAAGGGTCTTGAAGTTCGACAAAAAATCTTCAATGGAAGAAAAATTATTGGGGTCCAATGTAAGCAACCCATTTTCGAGTTGATGGGCTCTAAGTTGATTTTTAATTCCAAAATCTTTAGTGATCTATTTCATTGCTTCATTACAAGTATCAAGTTCTGCGATATGGAATCTAAGGTCGGCAGAAATAGACATCCCTATCAACCCACGTGCTTAATATTGCCTATTTTCCCATTGGCTGCCTTATCTTCATCTTTCAGTTTGGTTTCTTGGCCTGAGGCTATTCTGTAAAGACTTTTACTTTTAACTAAATTCACAATGTAGGACCACCATTGGAAGTAGTTGGCGTTGTCAAGAATAACTTGGCATGGACTTTCCATTTTAACAGAAACTGAAGCTATAGATGCTGAAACTAAGTTTTCCAATGGAAACATCTCGAAAAATTAGGCTGATTAAAAAAATGGCTCTGAAAACAACTTCCGGATGAACAAGTTATGGCTTTTTGAAGAAACAGTGTTGAGGATGCCGACGAAGTGTGGGAATGTGTAGAATGAATGATAATGTTATATTTAAAAAAAATCCACCCCTTTTCCAAAATTAATATAATTAGCTCAACAAAGAGAAAGACTTGAACTCAAGTCCTCTACTCCCATAAAGTAGATTTGGACCAAGTGAGCTAGATTAGAAGCTTAGTAATTTTTTGGAAAAGAGGAAGGGTTTTTTTTTTTTTAGTCACTGAAGCTTTAGGGTGTGTTCTTACTTGAGAAATCTCTTTTTTTCCTACAAAAAAAAAGACACAAAACCCAACATGGACATGCAAAAAAAAATAAACCTTACAGCTTGAAGTTAGCTTTAGCCGAAAACTAAATATTTCCCTCAATGTTTCTAATTTTACGAGATCAAACTAAAGCGTAGTGGAAAAGAGCATACGCATGAGAAAAATCCTTCCTTTCTATTTTTGATTTTTCCAGATCACATAGATTCACGAGGTAATGAGCATACAAGGAAATGAAAGCTATAGATCCAGTAATAAAAAAAACAAAGAGCTAAATAAACAGAGATAAAATAACTAAAAACTGCAAATAAACATTGTATAGCTCCAGATCTTAAAAATAACATAGCTAGGGCTACCAGAAACCTTTTCGCATGAAATGAAAGGGGTTCCTCACTGGAACAGATGCTCCTAACACAATAGAGCAGTCCCCTTGGCCCGAAAGCAGTCAGAAACAGTAGATCTAGGAAACGGTAGTCAGATGCAGTTCCACCAGCTTCAGATTTGGATCAACAATGGATGTGACCGTTAAATGACTCTGATACCATGTAGGATTTATAGGGTAAGTTCCTTAGACATAACACCAAAGGACACCACTCACAAATAGATCACAGATCAATACACCAGTATTGTTGACATGGTTAAAACCCTCAAAGAGGGAAACAGTCCATGACTTGAGCCAATGCGGCCACTTTAGGCAATTTATTAATAAAAGAATTAAAATTTACATAAGCTTCTCTCATGAGTGGTTACCCTACAAATGACCCTCCATGCCCTTTACATAGAGATCATGGACCAATTGAGTGTTAAGCCACAGATCAAGTGTCGGTAATACCGAGGAGAGAATGAACCATTGGATCACTACATATATTGACCTTGGATTGTAAGTTACAAAATTACATAGTAAAGAAACACACTTTACCTAACTCTACACTGGACCACGTTATACTTGACTATTTCCTATGTGTCGGAGTATCCTAACAAGGGCTTCTCCCTTAGTCTCCTCTTCACCTACAGCTAGGGCTTCTCCCTCTTGACCTCTCTTGCCACCAACCCCAAACGAGTGGAGAGAGATCATGAGAGAATTATGTGTGACAAATGACTTGAGGCCTACTCTATTTATAATGCTACATTTAGGTTGATTTGGGGTAATTTTCTTGTTGTCCGTCCTTGACAATTTGTCAAATAATAAAAATAAATTCATATATCCATAAATAAATGTCAGAATCGGATGATATTTAAATAAATCCTACATGTCTCGAAGAGAGGAATCCAAGAAAAATATCACCTTTCATAAATAAGATGACCCACATGGATTTTGGCCCTAGTTGCCAATTTTAACAAGTTTCCATATCTGAAATCTGATTGCCCATAACTACTATCACTCCTCTTGGTTGCTCTAATTGCTATTTGAGTTTCCTGTTTTATTTTTCCAAGTGTTCCATATTTTTTGTCACTTGAGCCTTAAAGGTCATCATATCCTTTCTAAGTTGGTCTATTTGATTTCAAAATTTTGTACTTCCTCTACTCCCTTTTCTATTGTAGTCCTGTTCCCTTTGTGGGCTTGTCTTGCCTTCTTCTATTTCCAGCATCGCATTATTCCTGTAGTGTATGGTCGAACAACCCTTAGATTATCTTATTTGTTTTATTCTTTTTTTTCCTTCTTCATGGTACAATTTTAAATTTTCCCTCTTCCTGTAGTTGTATTCATTCTACAAGATATTTTTTTTCTCCTCTGGGTTTGGGGTTTCCTCTATATTTACTATAGTTTGGGAAAATTCCTTCAATTTGGAGATAGAATTGGTCCCAGACCTATGCTAGCTTTAAACTTATGACCCGTAGTTGATTAGTTGTGTCCTTTTCTTGGGCTTAGGGTGTTTCCCGCATCTTCACTACTGTGGATACAATCTCCTTTTAAGTTACCTTAGTTTATTTATTTTTTCTTAGAAGACCAAGGGCTGGTGGTTATGTTTTCTTTTCCTTTTTTGATATTTGTGAGCCATATATCTTTTAGGTTTCTTCGGTCACTAAGGATCCCTATTTATCCATATCTATGAACGCAATCTATGGAATAGGATGTTCTGATCTATGTAAGGCACCATAAATAATTAATTTAATAAGTCCATGATGGGCCAAAGACTCATGTTTCCTACCTTTAACCTTACCACTCATCTCATTTAATGATTGTAAAAGGAAGTAAAAAATTATTATATTTTGAGATGGTTGTAGTGAGATTGGTGTCTAAGTTGATATAGTAGTATAAAATGGTATGCAAATACTACACTAAATCTCCCATCATAAGAGATGTATTTCAGTATGTGGTGTGCAACTTCATTCCAGGGAGATGAAAAACTCTTGCCTTTGAATCCATATTTATCCTTTATAAATTCCCTATTATCCAATAAACAAATATTTTTTTAGCAAGTGCCATCTTTACTCTCTTCCTTATCCCATGTAAGCCTCAAGGAATGCATGTGATTTTATCAACTGTCTCCTCATTGATACAAATCACTATTCCTCTTACTGTAGTCACATAATCCTTCTCCTTGTAGTTCTAAAATTTGAGGAAAATTCAAGGGCCACATCATCATCATCATCATAAACACTTCTAAAAATACCCTAACCATTGATTTCTGTGAAAAATGTTTACAACCCTAATATTTTTGATAAAATCTAGTAGCGTTTGTGGGTTTTCCTCCATTAAACCCTAACCCCATTCTATAGAAGAACACATATAAGGTTGTTTTTGGAAAGAAAGGGGGTTATCGTATTGTTTCACTTTTGTTTTTCATTGCCTTATAAACTTGAGTTCAACATACTGTACTTCTATTTATAGCAATTCTTATAGGAAGGGTTCTAAATTTTGAACTATCAACATATGCATTCTAGCAACAATTGTAGTAGAAACTTTTGGAAAAAAAAAAAGTCAAAGAAGAGGGAAAACAAAACCAAATTACTTTCCATTGTTTTGGTTTTCTTGTATTGAGCTTATTGTGCTTCCTATTTGGAGTGTCTTGTAGATGATTGAAATATTATAGTCATTCATGTAGCTAATAATATAGAAAGTACTATTCTTCTTGTAGCAAATTGATGAGGAGAAGTGAAATGACATGTAGGCATGGTTGAGAAAAAAGGGTGGTGAAAATGAATTGGATCAACACCAAGAATATAATCATAATGATCTCTTTGGTTAAAATCTAATTGTTTTGTCCTTTGTCCTTGATTGGTGATATGGAATTGTGTCACCTTTTGGATGAATATTATTCAAGTCTCATATGATTGGTATCTCTATTATTTACAAGAGAAAATTTATATAATTTTATCCAATCACTTGTTATGTGTAAGAGATGGGCCCCATTTGACTCGAGCTATAGTGTTGAGCTCTCCTTTTTTTCTTTTTATATATAAAATTTTATGATAAAAACAATTTCTTATAGTCTTGACCCATATGCAACTAAATGTCACTATATAAAAATATTAGTAAAGGGAGGCATCAATGTACAATCATACCTAGAGCTATTGGATAAGTGAATAATGCTGTAATTTCTACTACTGTCAAATGTTGCATTTTATATGTTGAAACTGCTACATGAATACCTACAGTGGTTCCTATGGAGGTACAAGATACCATATAGAAGTTGAAGTATTCCAAATTTTCATTTTTTGTTGAGTATGAGTCATGCCTTTAGGATATTCTATTTAAAATCTTAAGGGTTGACTATGAAAATTTCAATGACTAGTAGCTTTTCCTCAATCTTGTAGCCTCGCTATAGAAATAAAAGGAATGTGCAAATTTTTCTTGTTGGTGAGCATTTAAGTGGAAATTTTTCTTTAGTGGATAGGTGTTAATGAAAAGTTATTAAAATGAAAAAGGATGAATATGGAACGGAAATAAAATAGAATGAGATGGAAATGGAAATGAAAACTAGTAATGATGAGATAGCTATGGTAATGTGTGGAATGGAATGGTTTTGCTACAAGGTGAAAATAAGTGGTCCGGTGACCTTGCAATTACTAAATTTTTTTTACATCCTTGTAGTTTATACTAATGTTATTTAGAAAATATGCATGTAATTATAAATCCCATGCTCATTTGGAACTTGTCAATTATTAATATAATTTGTTAAGTGCTAAAGAAATTGTAGTATTAATTAATTAATCAATTACGAACTGTTGGTGTTATTTTTTTCCTATGTATCCTCGTGTGCACTATAGATATCAGCTAAACTTTACGTTTACAATTCTAAAATTTATTTAATGGTTACATTTCAAGATCATTATTATTGATCATTCTATTTTGACATCTTGAATTAATTAATAACGATAAAGACTCCCAATTAGTTTTCTAGATCCCATAGGAAAACGGATTCAAGCATGTAGCTCATTATTCATAATTGCATCATATATACTAATTGTTTTTTACATTTTGCATGCAAATAATTCTTTTAGAGGCAACTTTTTATGCTATCACAACAAATTTATGTGATTCACAAGGTGAGAAATCAATTTTTGGTGTAATTGCAAATTTTAGGTTTGCTAATTACAGGTCATTTATAGGCTATAAATGTCTTCAAAGTTTCACTTCTAATTGAGTATTCAACTTAACATATTGATCTTATACATAAATATTTTTCTCTCCCCCCACTTTTCATAACTTTCATAGCCATTAGGTAGGGATCTGCAATTTTGATGATATTTTGCTTGTTTAGTAAAAGATTTGCCATTACTTTACAAAGTTTTATAATCTATTGAAAGTTGTAGAATTTACAATTTATAAAGTTTCAAGGTCTAATTTTTTAAAGGATAATTCTTTAAAGGGTGCTAGCTCAATGGAAGAGCACCTACTTTACAAGTAGGAGGTTGGTGGTTCGATTCCATCTTGCCCTAATATTCATATGGAATGGGGATGATCATTTTTTGGTGATGAAGACACTTTTGACCATTACCAATGAGCTTATGGTGACATTTTTCAATCTTCACCAAAATATGAAATGGGGATGGTCGATATCCGTCATTATAATCATTATTCATGATGGACTTTGAATGTCACCATAACACTTAATTTTGGTGACACCACCTTTGGTGACATTCAATTTTTCGGTGATGAAGACTAAGGTCTGCCACTATTGCTCATATGAAATGGTGACAATCACTATCTATCATTATAAATCATTATTGGTTACGGACCTTGAATGTCACCACAGCACCTATAAGTTTGGCGATGCCACCTTTGGTGACGTTCAATTTTTTATGACGGAGGCTCTTTTGACCATCACCGATGTGCTTATGGTGACATTTGTTTACCCTCACCAATGTCATTTTTTCTTGTAGTGACCTTTTCCTTGATATGCCTATCATGCCAAACCTTCCTTTGTAATTGTATAAATTCAATGTGTAGGAGGGCCTACATTCTAAACTCATCCAAGCCATTCAAGTGGAGTATCCTCTTGTGTTATGAATTGGTGACATCTATGTCCAATTGGGCATCCATTCTCAAATTATTATACTCAAACTCAATAGAAAGTAGAGATTTATTTCCATAATCTAGATCGTATGGAGTCAACAGAGTAGTTGTCTTCGAAGGGGTGTTATAAGCCTAAGTGGCCTCCACTAATCTGTCTGCCTAATCTCTCCTACTGCTACTCACAACCTTGGTGACGATGCTCTCCAATGCCCTAATTGTAACTTGTACTTGTCCATTTCCCTGAGGGTGATAGGAAGTAGATGTTCTATGTTTTATATGATTCTTCCTTAAAATATTCTCGATCAGCTGTGAGGTGAATTGAGCTCCCTAATCAATGACTATCTCCCCAGGGTACCCAAATTTGTAGAAGATATTATCCCTTAAGGACTCAAACACTTTCTCCTCTGTTGTTGCCTTGATAGCCTTTGTCTCATCCCACTTTGTCAAGCAATCGTTGCACACAATGATATATGTTTTTTGCCCAGATGGTGGATCAATTGGCCCAATGAAATCCATGCCCCACTTATCAAATGGCACCAAGGCCACTTGAGGTTGTAGGGAAATTTCATCCTTGGGTGTGTGTTTTCCCATCCTCTAGCATTGACCACATCTACTGGTATAGCTTCTTCCATCTTGGTGGAGAGTGGGCTAATAATAGCTTTCTTGTAGAGCTTTGAAATTCATTCTCTTAGCAGAAAAATGACCTCGACAGGGCCCATCATGACAGGCCGAGAGGATTTAGATGACTTCCTCTTCCCTAAAACATCTCCTTAAGATATGATCTAGTCCCAACTTGAAGAGATTTCCCTCAATCCAAGTTAAACGGGTGCTTTTCCTTACAATTCTACTCCTCCCTAGATGACAGATTTGGGGGAAATTTTGTGGCAAATAGGTAGTTGGCTATGGAAAAAAACCATGGAGAGAGCATTAAGATAGAAAATAAGTGCTCATCTAGAAGTTGATCATCGAGCATACCTTCATCACCTACAGGTAAAGAAAATCTAGGGAAAAAAATTGCTACTATATTTTCTTTTCCTGCCTTGTCAATGATAGTTGAATCAAATTGTTGTAACAATAATAACCATATAATGATTTTAGCATTCACATTAGGCTTATTCATCAAATATTTAATAGTTTCATGTTTAGTATGTGATGAGGCTCACCAATAGGTAAACTGTATGGGACTTAATGCCACTCTCCAACTTATTAAAATAAACTTTTCTCACGTTTACTTACATATTTGGTTATATTTTGCTGTGTGAGAAAGGTAAAGGTGAGATGTTAGGTCATGTGGCCTAATATGAATTAATTGTAGGAATTGGAGCTGTTTTTTGTTAATTTAAGTGTAGGAACTTGAAATTAACAAGAAAGAGGGATTGTAGGATATTTTTCTCCCTCCTTAACTCCTCAAGTCATTCGAAGATTCCTCCACCATAACTCATCAGCTCGGGGTTACAAGCAGCTAAGCCAACTGAGTTCATTGGAAGCCAAGCCAGTGACAGTGAATACCAATCATTCTTGAGTTTGGGAGCCATGTATCCCTAGTTTTTAAGAAGTTGTTGGTAGCTTTAGTTTGTATAAATAAGAAGGCCAATGGCCTCATTAGGATTCGATTTTTTGCTGTAGCTAAGAGGCCATTTAGAAATAAGACATTGGGATTTTGAAGCTTATGTTGTATTTGATACTTTGATGATAATGAGAAGGTTTACCTTGATCCAAAACTGAGTTGACTATGACGGCTGAAGATCCTGTGGTAGGGACCAACCGTAGAAGCAGAGTTTCCTCTTTTTGTACATGTATACTTATATTAAAATCATAGTTAGTTGTTGAAGTTACTTTTGTTTTGTTTAGTTTAAAAAATATTTGAATAATTATTTAGTCTTGTTTCTATTAATTGAAGGATTAGATTAGCAAGAAAGAATACTTCATAAAATCTTGTTGCAATGGCCTCTTCATCATGTCCCTCATGGGATCATGGTTTCAAGGCGCCACTCTCACAGCCCCAAAAACAAATTTATCTTTTGATCATTGCATAGCTTAGGGTTCATTGCTAGATAGGTAATTGTTTATGATTCCTTAGAAGCACCTGCAGTTGTCATTTTGGTTTCTTGAGTTTTCTATAGTTTAAGAAGGTATTTCATTTCATGGATCTATTCACTAGCCATCAATAAATTAGTTTTCCCAAATTCAAGTCAGTTTTTCCTAGTTATATCAAGTTATGCGTAAATGAAGAGAATAACATGTTTTGTTGCAGGGATTGTTGATCTGCAAGGAGGAACTCATCCCACCAGCCTCATCTGAGCCTTCTCCACCTTCTTCCAAGGCCTACCAGGCCCTAATCCAAATCTCTATTTTGTATCCATTATGGGCATCCACCTTGGGAAAATCTGAACTTTCTGAAGCATTGGGCTAAGCCTTAGGTAATGTGCACCTTCCCTAGACCCTATTTCACCATTATACATATTTTGAACACTTCATTTCACCTTCCCTACCTTCCTGTAGCCTTTAACTAACTTCCTATAGAAAATAAGGATATCTTGTAGTAAACCAAGACATTTTTGTAGAAGTTCTTGTAGTAGCTAGAAGATCTCCTGTAGTAGCATGTTTTAACTAGTTTTTTAACATAAATGATAGCCTAAGCATAGGGTAGGCCCTCCTCTTGACTTCCATGCCTCTTAATTCCATATGAGACCAACTCTCCCATGCCTCTCTCACTGGAAAAGATCAAATAGCATAACCAAGTATTTACATTTCTAATTTAGAAATTAACTAACTCTTTTTCTACAATTTCAGCATGAGATAGTTAGTGCATGCATATATGAATCATAGAGTGATAGAATAACTTTCCATGTCTAGTTAGTCAAAATAACTAGATGATAATATGCAAAGTTAGATTAGTTTTCTTTTGCTAGTAGTTTATGTCATTTCCTAGTTGGATGATTTCATGGTTTTTCCTAGCATTTTCCCTTCAGTAACTTTCATTTCATCGGTAGAAAAGAACTTACTTTCCTGTAGTGGAGCTAGATTTACATTCCTTATTAGTAGTTAGACTCCTTATAGTCAATAGAGGATTGGTTTAAAACCCTAGTGGTCCATTGCCCCAGTTGAAAAGTGACATGAGTAGATTATTGTAAATGTTGTGCATATAGCACTGTCACCTCCATGTTTATACGAAAACCTGGGTTAATAAAGTAAATTTGGTAGCCCTAGGAGCTGCAACATGCTTGCTTCAGTATTGAGGCTCATTAATTTTTTTGCATCGTTGCCGGGGAGGTGTCCAAGTATATTTAATTTCTGCTTTCCTTTATATTTCATATTCAGTAAATAGTTGCAATTGTTGCTTTCTTTCTATTTTTCATTCAATATATAGCTGCAATTTCTACTTTCTTTCTATTTTGCAAGTAATTCTAGAAAAAAACCTAAACAAAAAAAATCTTTCATGCCTCATAGGAGTAGAGAGAATTTAAGATTTTTTTTGCCAAATATCCCCACACCATCAAACAACCAACCTTCCCTCTTCTTTGGTGGCTGTCATCTTCCCTCCCTAACTACAAGGCAACTAGAGGACACATTAGGTGAACAACCATATATAACCTGTTGCGGAGGAAGAAGAAGAAACCCTTCCACACACTTGCAACATGGCTAAAAAGATAAATGAAGTTGTCTTTCCCATTAGAGAGACTAATGGAGATGTAGGATGAAAAACATAAGCCCCTCTTCCCTTCCTCACTTCCATGACTTAACCTTAGAAGACTCTGATACCTTCTTATTTGAGTTTGTTTTCATTTGCAGAACTTATGATTGTACCTATAATGACCAGAAGTTGAAATTATTCCCATCCATCCTTAAAGGTGCAGCCTTGAGCTGGTTCATGGATTTTCTTGGGGACAACATCACTACCTAGGCTCAGCTACAACAATCCTTCAATGACAAGTATAGGGAATATTGTAGGTCCAAGGATACAAAAGAGAAAATCTTTAGGATGACCTTAGGACATGATAAATCCTTGAAATATTATGAAGAAAGGTTCCAACTCAACTACAAAAGGATGAGATGCACCCTTGATCCTCAATCACTCAAGTTAGTCCTTCTTAGAGGGATCAGGGAAAATATCTTAGAAACCCTAAACCTGTTATTCGGAGGGGACATGTACTAGTTATCTTATGATGACATCAAGAAGTTTTTCAAAAATCATTGTAGGGAAGCCAAACATAAGGGTAGGGCTATTCAAGCTTTGGCTAGCTCATCCTCTTCCAACACATCCATCAAAAGTGAAATTGGAAACATGTTGGAGGAATTTAAGAGTGAAATGTTGCATAGTCTATGTCTACAAATGGACACCATGTAGATCAAGAGGAAGCAGGAGGAAGCCGAAAGAGCCTTAGGTTTCTTTTTCCCTAGATCCACGAAGAGGCACCCTAGAAATGAATGTCCATTGAATATTGTAGAGGTATGCTCTGTCTATGAGGAAAAACGCTCCATATATGAGTGCCCTTATCTACCTTGATTGAAATCTGTATGAAGGAACTGAAGGTGTGACTCAAAAACTCTTCTATATCAACCAAAGGAGGCCTCAAGGACCTTGACCATACCACCAGAGCATGAAAGGGGAATCCTATTCATATTAAAACCCTAATCAGAATCCATCCATCCGCCCTTGGTGTCCTCTTGCTCATCCTTCATGGTACACACCTTCTCCTTAGGCTTATTCACCTCAATACCATTCCCAACGTGTAAATCAATCATTTCAGCCATATGCACCCCCACAAACTTAGTGGAATACCACATCATAAGGGTGGAGGCCCCCATACAACCAATATCCAACATTTCTGCCACCACCTCCTATTACACATTAATTTTTCACTGAACACACATTCCCTGATCCCGAATACAGTCCGTCCATATTACTAACATTTATTCTGTGTCATGTTGCCCATTATGTGTCAATAACTTCCTTGTAATCTCAGGAAGAATGGTTCAGTTCATTATTCCTGAAGAAGACCCCTTTTTACCTAAGTTTCTGGGTCGTCGCGGGTCATCAATTGTCCCACCTGCAAAGATGGTCAAGTTTTCACTAGCCCTAGCGAAGTCGTCGCTCTGTCCTTGTGTTTCACCCACAAAGATCTACTTTTGGCAAATTTTTTAACCAATCATTGAAGCTTCAAGATGAGACTGCTTCATGGGCGGTCCTAAGGCTGGTTGTTCGATCATATGAGCCCTCTTCTCTACTTTGGGATAGTTGATCCACCTTTTGTGCAACCTCCCTAAGAGATAATCCCTTCCTCCCATCTCTTATGGAAGCTCTCCCTCCTATAAATCTCTCCTCCATGAATGAGATCAACTAGCTTGGATGTAACTTGATGATAGCTAGATGTAATTTGGTAGCTTCAATTTTCCAAGAGAGGAGTAGAGGTAGAGAGCGTTATTGGAGTGTGGAAGTAGCCTCACATGTATTTTGGCTTGAAAAATGTCTGAGTAGATTTTGTTTGAGAAATTTCTAGCATCAATCTTTTGAATGAAAGGGAGAGTCATTTGTTCCCTTGGGAGATGGTTCACAAGTAAATGCTTACGGAGACATTGCAACGAGACCCTTCAAGGATACTTACGAGGTCAAGGCTCAGTTGTAAGTTTTACTCTGATTTATATTAATACAAATCAACAGCTTGTTTCCTATATCGTATGCTGAATTGTATGTCGATAGCTTGAGGTTTCTTGACTCTTCAAGTAGATTGTTTGGTCATTTTCCATTGTGTTTGTGGTGTTTCTCTACATGTTGTTTTCTGGTATAAGTGACTAGAAGAACAAAAGATGCAACAACACAATGAGGACTTCATCGAAAAACAAACTGAAGGTAGGCCTTCACAACACCAAATTTCTAAGGAAATTTTCTTTGGTATTGTCTTTGCGGTGACTAGACCCGCTCTAGGGCTAGAGGGGTTGCATTTGTCTCCAGAGGGAACTTGCCTATGTCATAAGTTTGTGACCATACTGGGGATCTTGTCTTTTGTATTTTGTGTTAATTGGTTTTGTTTGTTTATTATATCCCTTATTGTTTGGGTAGCATGCTCTATTTTAGAAGTTCTTAGACTACTCCTGTAATCTGTTAGTTCCAGTCTTCACAGCCTATCACTAGGGATAAAAGTGGACTCTTACTATGTCAGGTATTTAGAGATGTTTTGCACTTGATATTTAGCGAAAAACATGTCATAAGTGTGTCCATTAGAAGAAGCTCAGAAAGAGCTTTCCAATAGTATATCACACTCGCAAAACTGACTCCTGGTTCAGAACATATGACTGAATGAATGATTGACTCAAAGATATCCCAATGCAGCAGTTCATGTATTGAATGATCTAGAGGAAGCTATGAGATCCCAGTGGCTTGTTTTGTGGCTATATTGTTATAGAGAAGGAGAGAAAATAGCAGTTGAGTTCTATTGCCGTGCTACTAATCCTCATCTCAACATATGCCGAGCTCGTTTTTCTACTTTGATTGTAAAAGATACCCATGAATCTGTGCAGAGTGAAGGTGATGAAGATGAGAACAATGAGCTTGCATCCATGCGGAGACAAATTTTATTGTCTTTTCAATGTTCCAAGATTAGTTCCACTAAAAAAAAAGTTTTAGCTATTCAGGAGGAAGATATGCAAGTTTCTAACCACTCCTTCACTCTGGAAGACGGTTTTGGCTATGTTTTGGTAAAAGGCTCGTAAAGCAGCAAAACATTCCAGGCATGCCCCTAACAAGGACTTGGAGACTATTTTTGGGATCATCAATACCGAATTAATTGATTACAAACTCGCAAAGCAAAGAACCCTTTTACTCAATCTTGTATTGCATCCATGACAGGAAAAACACATGAAATTGCACCATATTAATGGGATTAAGTTCCTAGAAAATAACCTCATAGCTGAAGAACCTGATGGTAACAGTTTGGCACATGTACCTCGAAGCAGGACGGACCACTAATTGTAGCACCGAAGATAATTTTTGGTCCATGGATGAATGAGTTTAAAAATGGGGAGTGGAGGAGATCCCTATTTATAACCTGTATGATGTAACTAATAAGGCAAAAATGTTGAGATGTAACCTGGTGGTTGCATTGAAAAAATGGAAAGAGAAACGGAGTATTCTCGTTGTAAGTTATTCATAGATCTCAGGTATAGTTTGTCAAAAATTATAAAATCAAATGCGAGAATATTTCCACCTTCAAAATTGATTCAGGTTGACTTTCATGTAGCTAGGTTATTTCGTAGTGCTAGAGGTTTTGAATGGTTTTGTAGTGCCAGTTTTGCCAATGACAGAATTTGTACATAAGCACTCAAGGTTGAAGCATCTAGATATTATTGGAGAGCACCGCTTTTACCCTTCTTTGAAAAGCCAAGGGCGCTCTGTTGAGGTTTATGCTACATGGTGGTCTTGTGAGAGCATCTCTCACGTTCAATAGTAAATTGGTCTCATCCTATCCTTGTTACTGTAAAATGCACTGATGTCTTTGTTAAAGATGAGGAGAAAGCAATTATTGAAACAACTATGAAAAAATAATAAGGGTATTGGTCCCATGGAAGTATTGTCGAAGGCCCAGCTCTTCTCCCCTGCATCCACAACATGCAAAAATAGAGCCAAGCCAACCGAAGGAGGTGGCACTGCGCTTCTGGAAGTGTGGCACTACACGTAGCCCTGTGTTAGTGTGCTTTTGAGGTGTGGCATTGCACGTAGCCCTATTGTACTACGCATAGGACTTAGCACACTTTTGAAGCTCCCAGAGAAGTAATCATGTTTGAAAATCAATCATGGCATCGCAAGGGTACTCCAGCAAGAAAGGTGGTGTGGGAAAAATATCCTCCGATTACCAACAATCCAGAGAATGATGGATGCATAAATGTTATTTTACTCATTTAATTTTTAATACATTTTTCTATGGAAGAGAAATGAAAGGTTCATTCATTATCAGATCCGGAATGGAGTTATCCACCGTCTTGCTAAACAATCTTATCAATATCTATAGCAAATGTGATACTCGAAAGGAAGCAAACCAGTTGTTTGATTAAATGTCTAAGTGAAAGAGTAATTCTTAGAACACAGTTATTATTGGCATGTAAACATGGGTATGAGGAGGATTCCATTTAGCTTTTTCTAGAAGTTCCAGGGAGAAGAGATGAAACTGATGGATTTGTCTATGCAAATTTTCTAAATGGATTCTCAAAATTAATGACTCTTAAACAAGGTCATGTTGTCGAACTGCGCTAGAAGGTTGGTTGAGTTTATCAAATTTGTTTTCAGAAGCGACACAGAATGCTTATAACGTTTTAAATCTATGGAAATGGTCAGAAGATTGTAGAAAATCCATGGTTATGGAAAGGATCTTGTTGCAGTGGACTTCTCTAGCGACCATTCACCTTTCTATTACAAGTGTTGGAGTCTTTGAGTTTATCTCTAGTCAAGTGGTGGTTGATATGATGTTGCCAAATTCAATGATCATCGCAATGATTGTTATGAAATTGTTGATGACTTATATTAGTTATGGCTGGACTATGACACTCAGTACAGATGACATCACAATTATTGTTGTCCAAATTAATAGCTCGCAAAATTCTAGACACACGTGGCAGTCAAAGAAACATCCAAAGGTCAACAAGATCAACAGAGATTGGCGCAGGTGGGTGTAAGGTGGCAATCAATCAAATTTTCGAAAGAGACATGAACAATGTAAACTTTGAAACGGGAACTATAAACTCAAAACAAGAACTCTGGCCAAAAAATTCCAAAAAAACATCAAAAACAATGCTAAAAACGAAAAGTGTGTATACTGGAACGATGATTTTATTTTTTAGGGGTCAATTTTGAACGTGTTTTAAAAATGGCAGTGACTACGAAATTTATATGAAATTTTCGTGCAAAATATAGCTTCAAAATGAAAAAGTGATGATACTGGAATGATGATTTTTTTTTAGGGTCAATTTTCAAACTTTTTAAAAAATGCTAGTAAAACCAAATTTTTATGTGCCAAACAAAGTTGTTTATGAGGAAAAAAACACATTAATGTTTTTGGTAGAATATCATTTTTCTTTCCTAAGTATAAATTCAACATGTTTTCAACCATTACACACCATGGTTATTAAACCTAAACATAGATGGACAAATTTACCATATCACATCAAACACATTTTCCTGATTGTCCTTATTTTAATTTTGAGCATGACAGATTTGTAGGATGCCAAGATTTCACTAAAAAGAGGAATTGGAGTCAGATTACAGTGAATCTCCTGTAATGACCCTCGCTAAACTAATCACCCTCTCCATAAAATATGTTCACAAAAAGTTCACAACGAATCCCAGAAGCAAGTTTCATTTGTTCTAAAGCAACTCAGTTACACCTAAAGGACCTTATTACTCCCTCATAAATGTGTTCCCGAGAAATGAAGGTAGGATAACTTCATTTACTATCAATAAATCCCAAACCTAGATGCGAGAGTATTTTCTCTCAAGAATGAAATAATTGGAAAAAACAAGCAAGTTCCCAAAATATAACTCTAGTGTCAATCAAAATCCTAATAATGCATCATCAATGAAATCATACCCCAAATGTAGGGAGAATACGATGAGCTACCTATGACCACTCGATTCACTTTAATTAGAGTATCTAAGGCCGTAATAATAATCTATTTTAATTTCTTTCCAAACCTTTAAAGGAAGTTCACTGTCACTGTCATCTTATGAACCACAATAATAACTATGATGGCATTTTAAATATAGTTACATGGTATTTTGTGTTTGTCTTATCTTGTTGCAGGTGACTCATGAGGAGCACATGGATGCTAATACCACAATGGGAAACACAACCAGAATGAGAAAACTAAGTTTGGACCTCCATTAACATAAATTACCATTGAGAAAGGATTACATTTATCAAATTCACTGCGAATATCTTAACAACAGCATAAAAACCTCTCCCTTGGCAACAATTCTAAAAAGTCAACTAGGTCAAGGATTTACACCCAATATAAGGAGACACCCCTATTAATATGGTTATTCAGTGCATTGCTTCCCCCACTATTATCAATTAGATGTTACCCATCCTTATATCTAAATAGCAGAAAAGGGAGAAATAAAATAAATGAAAAGCACCCCAATGGGGGGAGTAACGAGGGATATAAAAACCTTTTATGGGACTATGAACATCTAGTTTGTAGTAAATGCTTATTATTTCATTGCGGTGATTACATTGTAGACATAGAAACTCATTAATATTGGAAGAATAATTTTAGAAATCCTTGAGTCATATTTAAGGAGTCAATAATAACCCTAATGACTTCACAACACACCCTATTACCAACTATCTTATATCTGACATTTAGTCATTAATTTGATCTTATATCTATCATTTAGTCATTAATTTGATTATTTTCTTATTATTCAGTTATATAATTAGATCATATAATGTTTGATCCTAAATCAAATATTTATCAGAGTGAGGAAAATATACTCCAAACTATACTCACCAGAAACTACAGTAAATAAATGGGAAACCTACATGAATAAAACAAAACTACAGTGCAATTTAATTGATGAAAATAAAATAAAACTACAATGCAATTTAACTCATGAAAATAAAACAAAACTACCTTGCAATTAGATGAGACTACACTCACTTTCCTCTTACAATTAGATTGAAACTCCACTTACTTCCTATACTAGTGCTGGAACTAAAATAAAAAGACATCGGAAATTTTAAAAGTACATGCATATTAAACTACAACTTTGAATGGATAAACTACAATAATTTAATAATCTAAGAATAACCTAAACCTAATCTAAACAAATTCCTTGGAAATCTCTAAAAAAATAACTTAAAATGTTTTGTTGAAGGTCCTAGTTGTCAGACATACTTGAATGCACAATTGACTAATCAAAAACGAAAAAGAAAAAATACTTATCCTCTTTCATGCGAGTTTATTACCTACACTCTAATACTGACCCAAAAAGAATAACATTGGAAAATAATAGTAAAAAATTACACCCAAACAAGTAAAAATAAAACAATAAGGGAACATCGAGTAAGAGAGAAAACCCATCTATGGACCATCTATGGAAAATCTTTGAAAACTAATCAAAAATCTATGGATCATCCATAGAAGATGTAACAACAAGTCTAGCCCCACTAAGAGACCCAGAGGGTCGATGAACTAAAAATTAGTGTGGTAGCAAAAATAGAATTCTTAAAGAGAAAATTAAGTCAATTGAGTTATACTTCTCAAGGGATGCGTTCACACAAAGGGCCAACTAAAGTGAACAATGATAGAGAGGGTTTTGCAATTTACAATCATAGAAAGTGAAAGCAATGCCCAATTTAAATTTAACATGAATAAACTATAGGTCCCATCTGTTAACACTCAGGTTGTCCCTAAGCTCCTGAAGGGATACGACCGAGGTAACCACAAACCAATCTTTGGATTGCAAGTTCTAGCCCACCTGCAACCAGAGAGGGCTCTCTCTTAATGATTTAGCTTTGTTGATGATGTTTTTAGGCTAGATATTGGGTGCAAGGAGTTTTGTTTGTGTTTGGGTGGTGATTGGGTGGAAGGAAGATGCTTTCAGGTAAAGAGGCAATGCATAGTGTGATAAGTTCAAACCATTGGGCATGGAGTCGGGAAGTAAGACTGATAGTGTGTTTTCTTGGTTACAAGAGGAAAATGGAGCAGGGTAGCTACACATAAAACAACCTTCAAGCTAAAAGATGGAACGAAATGTAAGGAATGAGAGGCAATTAAGAATCTCTCACTCAGCTTAACAGAGGGAAGGGAATGAACTCTATCTAGGGGAAGTTAAGAATCCCTGGATAACTGTCATACATGGTGAATTAGGGCAAACATGAGCCATGTGGAATTCATATTTATGCCTAAAACAAAATGAAAACATAAGGAAACAACAGAAATTGAGCATAGAGTGCAGTCAAACAAGTTCTAAGCTAATGTTTTTTTTTGTTGTTTAGATGGTGATTTATGAATGGAAAACAGAGGTAAGAAGCACTTATTGAGTCATGTAACAGCACAAGAATTCCATAGTCACTCTTCAACCATTAAACACAGTAAACAATCCATTCCCCAAGCTCGTAAGCAGTCTTTGATTATAGAAAGTATTAAATATATAGTGCGAGTCTTTCCTTGAGTGAATGAACTAACCATCCAATAACAACAACCAACCCTCATTACATTGTTCAAGGCGGTATATATAGGTAAAATATCCAAAAATATTTATTATAGCCGACCTAAACAGGTCTGCGGGAAAAGACTTTTTAAACCTGTTATCACTCAGGTTGTCCCTAGGCTCCTAATAGGGATACGGCCGAGGTAACCACAAACAAATCTTCTGATTGCAGGTTCTAGCCCACCAGCAATCGGAGAGGGCTCTCTCCTTTTGATTCAACCTTAGTTGATGATTTTAGGCTAGCTTTCTGACTTCAAGGGAGTGTTGATTGTGATTGGAAAGAAGGTAGGATTCTCGAACGAAGAGGCACGGTAAAGTGTTATAAGTTTCGAACCATTGGGCATGGAGTCACGGATTGAGGCATGCGAGCGTTTTCTTGGTCACAAGGGGATACGGAGCGGGATAGCCACACAGGATACAATTCTTGGTCTACTGAAAGTACGGAGTGAACATCAGGGATGAAAGGCAAAGGAGAATCATTTCATCATGCTGACAAAGAGGAGAAGTGGATGAGTGGGATCCCGGAGCAGTTAAGAATTCCTAAGACATGCACTCATATGTGAAAGAAACAGCGTAAACCAGACCATTTAAGAATACAAGCTCATAACTGTTTTTGAAAAAAACATTGAAAAACACAGAAATTGAACATAAGGTGTATTGGAACAAATCTTAAGCTATTCTTTTTTTCTGCAATTTAGAAAGGCGGAAAGGTGATAAAAAACATAAAATAAAACAGGGGAGAGAAACACTTATTAGATCATGTAGAAGCACAAGAATTCCATGATCATTCCTTGGCCAAGAGAAAACATCAAGTTGTTTCGCAATCCATGCTTTCAGCAATCTTTGATTATGGAAATTATGACAGTTACAGTGCGACTCTCTGCTCAGAGAAAATAATGGAAAGAAGACTAGCCAACAACTACTACCAACCAACCAACCCCTCACAACATTGCTTAGGGTGGTATTTATAAACAAAATATTGGAAAGACATCATTACAAATGACCTTGACAGGTCTTCTTAGAACTCTTCGAAAATCTAAATGCTGTTGGAATTAAATGCAAGTAAATCTTTTTCGCTGCGCTGGGGGCAGCTAGATCGGAACAGGTGACGAGGTGGCCCTTGGGGACCAGATGCGCTGCTGCTGGAGTGATTGTGCTTCGGGGCTGCAGTTCGGCTCTGGTGTGAATTGAATGTGCAATAATTATGATTTGAGAGCTTCAAGTAGTTTCGCCCTCCTTCTATGAATCTGCTGGAAGATATTTAATTTTCTCTTGCTTCGGGCCGCTGCTCAAAATATTTGCTGATACGCTTTGCCGCTACATTGATGGCTTCCGCCGTCGAATGATACTCTTTAACACACTTGATGCCTGCTGACTTGATCTGATACACTTTAAACTCTGTGATTGATCTGCTGTTGTCTTTAAACCGGATCCTTTGGCACGATTGGTCGATTTTCGGGCTCTCTCAGCGCGCAATGGGCTCAGCAATCAAAATATTCCTTCGCACTAATCGCGCATCGGAATCTGCCTCCGTTTCTTGATCTGGAGCTCCGAAGTGCGATTTTTCTTCCTGCGCAAAGCTTTTCGGCTTTCTGGCTGCTGACGTAAGCATGGCGTCGCCTGTACGGCGGATGACGTCAGTTGTGGGTCCCTAGTACAGAGCGACGTGGTGAGATACTGGATGTACTGTGGTGAAGAGACTCTGATGCGATATCACGATATCGCGTCGGTGGGGAACGGGGGGGATAATTTGGTTGGACACATGGTGCTTGCGACTGCCGATCAGCGATATCGCAATATCGCATCGGCGGAGACGGAGAGGTGAATGGATTGGACACTCGGCGTTTGTGATCGCTGATCGCCGATATCGCAATATCACATCAGCGAGGAACGGATGGGTGATGGTTTGCATGAAGATAAGAGTGCGAGGGAGCGATGCGAAAACGGCTTTGAGGAGGAAAGAGCAAGTAAGTGGGTGTGAAGGGCATTTGAGGTTTCGGAAGGGGTCCGATTACCTCGGAGGGATTTTATACTTTGGAAGGAGTCCATCGTA